>JAYJLX010040929.1:0-75609 GCA_036873525.1 Chalinula nematifera
ACCTATGAAAATTGCCAATTCTGGTAAGATTATTAAAGAATTATTCTAATGAAATTTTATCGAAATGCAGTCTATGTCTTAGCAACACTTTGTTTTTTTAATATGTTACAAAGTGCGTATGTCTATAAAAAACTTGTACAGATAGAAGAAAAGCAAAATAAAATAGAGGTTAAGATACCTATTTCAGAAGATCTTAAGGAATTACCTTTACATGCTAGGCTTAGAGACTCCCAAATAATGCAGGCAATCCTTATGACGCATCACCAGTTAGGCGTGCATAAACCGGGATCTCAGCCCATGTGCCCTATGTGCCAAGAGCAAGGATTAAAAACAGTCTCAGATTGACATTTTGGGGTATTTACTCTTAGATCTACACTTTCTCTAGGAGTAAAAAATGGCATTTCAAACAGCTGATGGCTCATCTACGGGCCTTTTTTCACCAGATGGCTCGCCTGCGGGCTCTAATCAAAACGCAGGAGTTACACAAGGTATTAACACAGATTTAGGTGACGGTGCGGTAGAAGGCGCATCTTCAGTCAAGGGTGTCAATAACGACAGCGTAGGAGCAGGGGCATACAATAACTCTGACGGTGGTAGTGTAACCAATGCCGGAGAAGGCAATACTAAGATAGATAGAGTAGATCCGGGTAGTGATAGCCAAAATTCTCCAGAAAACTTTGTAGAAACTATAAGTGTATCAAAAAGAAACACATATTTTAGAGATGGTATGCCATTCTACAATAGTTATTTGGGCGAATTTGCGCAAACCCCAGAAACAAAAAACCAAGGTGTCTTTGATCAAAACTCCCAAACAGATGTCTCAGACGGAATTAGAACTAATAGTGTAGACGCTACCGCAGGTGACACGGTAAGTAATCAAATAACTAGTTCCTTTGGTGCTGGTGCCGAGACAAAGACATATTTTGTAAATACAAATACAGCGTATGCAGGCAATTATAGTGTTGATAATAAGAATGATAAAAACAGTGAATTCGTAAGTGACCCATGTAATACCTGTTTTGGCGAAAGATCGAACGGTATGGGCCCGGTTCAAACAGGTAGCCATCCTTGCGTGACGGTTGAGACCGAATGCCTGTCCTGCTTAGACGGAATAGGATCTAAAGAAACAAATGTATTGCTTCCTGTGTTTCAGGGAACAGTTGGTGTTCGAGGTGTAAATGAGGCTGGATTCCCTGACGGAAGTGTTGATCTAAAGACAGGTTACTGGTGCCTAAACCCAAACACGACCGTATCAGCTGCAGGCTACGAAGAAGGTCAAGATGTTGAAAATGGGGACATCTTTAGAGGTCAGACAAATGGCCAGTGCGACCCGACAAGATCAGGTCCTAGAGGACCAGTCAAAACATCAAAGACAGAAATTTATGGACCAGTTGATCGCGGAGCTACCGAGTGTCAAACCAATAAGACACATATGGTTAAAGGTGCTGATACCGCGCGGTCTCAAAACACGCTACCAGTATCAGAAAGAAATAAGAGAGTTGCTAGCTTAGCATCTATTGTAGGCCGATGCACATTTGCCTATGAGCTTCGATATTTAGGTCCAACTTGGGATGCTGACCAGCATGGAAATAGAATTTTCTGTATCGACGGAGCTCTCGAATCTGGAGTCCAGATAACTGCTTATGAAAGGCGACTTAAGGACGACGGTACTCTCGCCGGGGAAGAGGGGGGCAGTAAAAGAGATGGCCCAATGAGCGAGAGAGGTAACAAGTGTGTAAATAGTGGACAGTACGATCTCTATGCTTGTGGCTTCGGAACAGGCGCTCCCGATATTTTTGGAAATATAGATAGAGGAGGAGAGGTTTATGGCCCGCTTGTACGAGTCGGAACACTAGACAAAGGTAAATTCCAAGACCCCTGCACTTGTCAATACAGATACCTAAGAGGGTCGAAGTATTCAGACTTAGTCGATCTTGCATACGGAGGAGCAGCAGGTAATATACAAGACGAGTTCCTTCCTGTATTTGCTACCGGAGCATGTAGCAACCCGAACATAGAAAATAATAATTGGCAAATGGGTCACCTTCCAGTGGACCAACGTCTCGAAACTAGCCATGGAGACGATCTGGTCAGTTGTGGGTCTGACATCTTCGTACTATCTTCGGGTGCTGGCGGAACAGGAGTCTACTGGTCGGATGCAAAATGCGATTGGATGATTCCTATCCAAGCAGGAAGCACTGTGGAGCCATATGACCCTACAGGTGTTTGCATGACAGTATCTGGAGAGGGAGATGACTTTGGACAACCTATTGGAGGATTATCTTTTGATCCAATTAATGGATTTACTCAAAACACAAGAAGTGGAGTATGCGGCTCTGGCCCAGTATTGTGGCATGAAGAAACGAAGCTTTGGCAAACTACTAAGTTTGTAAATAGTCCATATTGTTGTAACGCTGGTTATCCGGCTGGCAATTGTGATGCTCAGGGCACAATTCCTGACTTCTGGGCTTACGACATTGTTGAATTTGATAGTTTTGACAATGTTGCTAATGATTCAGTTGGATGCGCCAGCGGTTCTTTTGCAAGTGGAACTCAAGGTATTATCTCGCGAGTTATGCATGTAAGTAACGAGTTTTCAGTTTTGGAGGCCAGACCGGGTAGTCCTTGGATAGTTAAAGCGGTCAAGCAACAACCTCACTTTACTGGTGGAACTCTTGGCCCTAATGGAACTAGTATATTCTATCCACCGGGACTAGACACTTCGTTGCTAGCCGGGGTGGGATATGGAGTTGTATATTGTGATTCTTGGGGCAGCTTTGGGGATTGCAAGTGGATAGCTGAAGTTGATCTATACAGCTGCTTTGCAAACTCAGGAACTGGCTGTCACTCTGAGCTATTTGGAGAAAGCCAAGTATTTGAAGGGACTGTATACGTCCCTGTAGATGACATCACAAAGATAAGTAGGCCTACATGGGAAAGCAATGGCTGTTTCCTTACTGACTTTGGAGGCAGAACATCAGGGCCTGTCAGCTTTGGCAAAGGTTGTCCACGAGAAAACTGCGGATTGTATTACGGAGCTGAGAGTGAAGTTAAAGCCTGTGACGATAGTGAGTGTGATACATACTACAGAAATCCTCCTTTTGCACTCGGTGAATTTGTCAGGCCTAAGACATTAAGTGCCGGCAACTTGCTATATGATGAGGCTGTTTTAATGGCAGCTTTAGATGCAGAGATAGCCGATCCGTTCGCTTGGGCAACAGCAAACCCTTATGTATGGCAGGTTAGTAGTTATGTGTTCACTCATTCTCCGGGCAATCCAGACGCTCAGTCAGGAGTTGATTGTTACTATACGTATCACTTGATTGGATCAACTTGCTGGGTTAGCGGAGACGGAGTCGGTATCCACAGTACAGACTGGCGTCGAGGAGTCCCGACTGCTCCAGAACATGCTGTACATGCTACAGCTAACTTTAATCCTCATAGCCTCGGGACTGAGTTCCACGATGCCGGCTCGGACGCCCCTAGCGTGCAAGACTGTGCTCCTGCTGCTTGCGAGAACGCATTCCAGAGTGGTCTTAGATTCTGCAATGGAACCGGAACAGTGGTTGAAGCAAACGACCTTGTCCAGTACCCCGCTGGCACACTTATAGATCCTTCTGCTGGGCCTTGCTCATGGTTAATAACGCATGAGCCTGCATTCTACGGAACCCGTGCAAGCGGTAGCGATTGCGGATGGGAAATTAAGATTAGGGATTATTCTCAGGCCTACCCTCAAGGTCCAACTATCACTCTCAGAGGTGAAGGAACAAGTCTTCCTGTTGGTATTAGCGGCTGCAACAGCGGGTCGTGCTAATCCGCTAGTTTTTAATTTAATTATGCCCTTACGCGATAGTGCGTAGGGGCAGCTACTTAAGGAATCAATGTGGCAAGAAGAAGAAAAAAAGAGAATCAAGAAGCCTATAGACAGAGAAGAAAAACTCTTAAACCAAAAACTGAAAATCAAGAAATCTATATAGAAGCGATGGAAGACTCTTCTGTCACTTTCTGCTCTGGGCCTGCTGGCTCAGGAAAAACAAGTGTTGCCGTTGGCTTAGCTTGTGAATACTTAGCTCAAGAAAAAGTAAAAAAGATTGTCATAACAAGACCTGTTGTTGAATCGGGTAGAGGACTAGGACATCTACCGGGAACATTAATAGAAAAAATTAATCCGTATCTTGTTCCTATTTTAGAAGAAATGAATATGTATCTTCTAAAAAGCAATGTAGAATTGTATAGAGATCAGGAAATAATAGAGCTTTGCCCACTAGAATATATGAGAGGGCGAAACTTTCATGATTGTTTCATGATTTTAGATGAAGCTCAAAATGCTACCTTTGAACAGATAAAAATGTTTATAACTAGAATAGGAAGAAATTCCAAAGCTGTTATAAACGGAGACTTAAAACAGTCAGACTTAGGATTTGAGGGTGGAGGATTGCTGACTTGCATGGACGAGCTTGACGGAGTAGAGGGCGTAGCGACATGCGAGCTTGACTACTCGGACATTATTAGGAGTGATGTTGTAGCTAGAATATTAAGAAGGCTACACGGAGTTTAAACTTAGGACTAAATATGCCAGAATACAGCTATATGTGCGACAGCTGTCAGCACAAATGGAGTGTCTATTGCTCTATTAAGGAGTACAAAGAAAAGGTTCCATGCCCAGAATGCGCAAATGTGGAATCAGTCTATCGGGATTATGAAGAGGATAATATCTATGGCGCTTATAGTTACTCTGTGTCTGAAGCTAAAACCATAGGGCACTATGCTGACAAGCAGAGCAAGAAATATGGTAAAGCTAAAGTAGAAGATATGATTAGAGAGCAAAAAACAAAGAAAACCCAAGGCGGTGGAGATCTGCCGACCGGAATGAGTAGAATGAAAAAGCCACAAGAAAAAACAGTTTGGACTAAGGAATAATAATGACTATACATAGAATGGATGAGGCTGGAGATCCTAATGGGGACTCAACAGGTGTTGAAGTGTATACTGTACCATCAGCTGAGGACTTTAGGGACGACGAAGGATTTCCTAGGCTAAGTGAAGATAAGGCAGCAAGCTCTCACGCTTATGCTAAAAAGGTTACCTTTGATACAGGCAATACTAGATTCTACGCTAAAACAGGAAAGCACGGAAAGTTCTTTAATCCTGTGGGGCTTTACTCAGAGGGCAATATGTCTAGAAGGATGAAGGGGATTTCAGAATGGATCTTTAGGCCAGTAAGTGAGAAAGCCTTTCATCACTATATTAATTTTTTGAAAACAAACAATACAGCTTGGCTTAGTAATGCAGAGAGGGAAGTATAATGGGTAAACTATCTAAAGCAAAAAACCTTACTAATGTAGAAAAATTTTCTATCGACGGAATGGAACAGAATGGAATGAGTGTCGCTGACATTGCCAAGGCACTTGACAGAAGTATAGAAAAGGTATCGGAGTATATCGACACCAGAGATGTCAGTGTTAAGGCAAGGGATCTAATCAATAACAAGACTCTTAGCGGAAGAGAAGGTGTGGCTATCATGACAGAAGCAGCATCTCAAAAATCTGATGAATCTAATAAGGAAGTAGCGACACCTGAAACAACAGGAAAGTCAGACTATATCCATTACGGCTAAAGGACAAGCCATGGCAAATAGTAGGACGGAGAAGAGCCCATATCCTTCCAGATATTCTCCGGGAGGATGGGTCTCTGGCTCTCAATATATAACAGAGCTTATCTGTGAAAAGAAAGCACGCAGAGAAAACAAGGATCTTCCTAGAAAATTCTGGGAGGACAAGGACTGGGAAAAATATTTTAAATATCAGATAACCCTTGCAAGCCAACTTATTAAAAAGTTTGGAGAAGAAGCGGTTATAGCAGCATTGAAGGACAATAGATGCTGGTCTACATACTCTCTAAGATCCCCTTTTCTGATTCCTATAATTGAGGAAAAGAAAAAGGAAATATCTGATAACCGGCCAGAAGCTGAGTATAATATTAAAGACGAAGAAGACGTTACTCATAGAAGTAGCAATAACAAGAAGTCAATAATTTCTAAGTTAAGGGATTTAGATGAATAAAGACATTATCAAAGAGTATGGTAATGTCCTTCACGATCCCGCCTCAATAACAGAAAGACCCCTAGAAGTCTTATCTGTAGGCCCAAAGCTAGACATAGCTCTCGGAGGAGGCGTTCCTGAAGGTTCATTATTTATTATGACCGGCCCAGAGAAGGTCGGCAAGACAGTAACAGCTCTCACATTCTGTGCTAATGCGCAGAAGCATTATGAGAGGAAAGTATACTATGCGAACATAGAAGGAAGGCTCAAGAAGAGAGATTTGGAAGGTATAACAGACCTTACACTTGACTCAGAAAAGATGCAGATCATCGGCTCAACAGAAGGCAATATCCTATCTGCTGAAAAATACCTTAGCATTATTGACAACATTGTACACACACAGCCGGGATCTCTAGCTATTGTAGACTCATTCTCTGCACTGTCAAGTGAGTCTGAGCTTACAGGCAATTTAGAGGACGTTCAAGTTATGAGCGTTCAGAAAGTTCTTGCTAAATTTTGCAGACGAATATCTAATGTTCTTCCGATCAATAGAGTTACTGTTGTTGGGATTACGCATCTGATGGCCAATGTCAGTAGGTTTGGAAGAGGAAAAACTAAAGTTGAGAAGTCGGGAAGTGCATTGAAATATCAGGTTGACGTGAAGCTTCATGCGAGCCATTCAACACCCTTAATGCAGGGGGACACACAGATAGGCCAGACTGTACACTGGCAGATTACGACCTCAGCTATCGGACCTCCGGGGCAGAAGGTAGAAAGCCATATCAGGTACGGTAAAGGTATCTGGAAAGAAATGGAGCTGACAGATCTACTTATTGACTTTGGGCTCATTGGCAAAGCTGGGGCTTGGCTGAAACTGCCTAACGGAGAGAAGATTCAAGGGAAAGTAAACTTAGCGAAATACTTGGAAGAGAACCCTGACCAGTACGAGATATTTAGAAAAGAAGTATTTGAAATGGTAGGTATGGAATAATGAAAACAAAGTGCTCTCAAGCCTACGAATGCAAGATATTCATAGGTTCAAAAAATGAATACCTAAAGCAGCATTTCGATAGAAGTATGTTGCTGGAACATATACAAGGCTTTCAGGACAACTACCATAGCCTTATACCAGTACGAGTAACTAGTACAGAATTCGTATGTGGAAGTAAGTATCAGGAGTCAGGCTGGGAAATAGCTGTCATAAACTATCCTAAGCTAGACCTTTGTATAGAAGAAATTGAGTATTTTTGCGAACAACTAACGGAGTATCTTACAGACCGTCTAAGGCAAAAGAGAGTCACACTTATGACTCCAAGCATTAGCACTATGTATTACACTCCTTTATGTTTTCCACAGTCGGCAAGTAGTAAGGCTACCTCACCTTAACTAAGGCTGTGCGCGATTTTAACGAGGTGCTTAGATGAAGATACGTGATCTGAATAACGATATTCACAAATGGAATCTGCAGGGGTATGTTGTTCGTGCAAATGAACAGCGTCCCCGATCTAAGTTGCATCTTGCTGCAAGAAACATACTAATAGAAATGTTTCCTACTGTTCAGATATTAGAAGAAGTTTTAATCCCAATAACTCGCAACGAAAGAGGTTATCTAGACTTCTACATCAACACGCTTAAGCTTGCTGTAGAGGTTCATGGGCAGCAACATTACAAATTTAATTCGCTATTTCATACGTCTGCCCAAGATTTTGCAAATCAAAGAAAAAAAGACCGGCGAAAGCAGGAGTGGTGTGAGTATAATAATATAACGTATCTTGAGTTACCTTATAATGAAAGCATTGAGGAATGGAAAACGCGAATAGTCCAAAGGAACGACTAGAGCAAGTAGACAAAGTCTTAGACGAATATGAGTCAGGACTTGGGCTTGTAGGGTATGCCGGAGACTTTCACGACCAGTCTGTGAAATCATACATGAAGATGGAGCGTAGGCAGATGGAAAAGCTTACGGTGGAAGAGTGTGCTGAGGCAGCACTACTTCTGGGTGGATTCTCGTTCTATCTTCAGAGGTCTTACAATAGAGAGATCGCTAGAGTCAACTGGGCATCATCAAACCTGAAAAAGATGATCGCCGGAAAAGAACGGCAATACAGCGGATCATGGGATAGTCAATATTATCAAGCAGTAAAAGAAGATAGCTACGCAATCAAACTAGAAAGCATAAAAACATACGCTCAACAAAGAGCTGATAGACTTACTTACCTAGCAAGTTCTATTAAGAACCTAAGTGACCTATATATAAACTTACAGAGAGCAAAGATAAACAAACATGGTTGATAAAAAAGAATTGCTTAAGCTTCTTTCTGAGCTTTCTCCCGAGGAACTTGAGTCCATAATGCCTAAGAAAAAACGTAGGAGAGGTAAGGGCAAAAGGAAAAAGAACAGAAATAAAAATAAGCCTACTACGTCTGAAGAAAATAAATTCGACGATATGTTATCTAGTATACGTTTTACAGACGAGGAGAAAAGAGAGCTCGAAGAGGCTAGTAAGGTAGATAAAGAAGCTGACCAAACAAAGCCGGTTTCCGCCCGTCCTCCTGCCTCTACAGTAGAAGTTACTTGCTGCGTCTGCAATAAAAAGTTTATGGTGTCTCCATCTGTAGTGTTTTCTGTAGACAGATGGAAATGTAACGCTTGCATAACAGGGAGATAATATGCTTAACGATCTACCAGCAGAAAGAGCTGTTCTAGCAGGAATTTACCGGTATGGAGCAGAAACATATTATGATGTTGCAGACATAATAGATGAATCTTCTTTTACAGACGAATCAAATTCTGTAATATTTTCTTGCATGAAGCGTGTCTTAGAAACAGATGACACTGTCTCCCTAGATATCCCTACGATGCTTTCCGCAGCAAAGGAAATGGGTTTAGAAACTTTTTTCAACACTCAAGAAGTTCAGCACTTATCTTCTATTACTAAGTATCCAGTCTTAGCAACTAACGTTAGGAAGTTTGCTGCCAAGATCAAGAAGCTTGAAATAGCAAGAATGATGTACGACCAGCTTGAGTTAACAAAAGAGAAATATCTCGAAATAAAGGGAGACGAGCCCATAGCAAAAATACTTGGGCTAGCTGAGGATTCCATTATGGAGGTTACCGGTATGGTCTCAGGAACAGATGAAGCTCCAACACAGATGTTTGACAACATTGTTGAGTATTTAGAAGAGCTGTCTGAAGAGCCTGTTGATCAGATAGGGATCTCTACTGGATTCCCAAGATACGACTTTGCTATCGGAGGAGGTCTTAGACGAGGCACAGTCAATGTGATTGGAGCACGACCTAAAACCGGTAAGACGTTATTAGCAGACAATATGGGCGTACATATAGCCAAGCAGGGTGTCCCTGTGCTGAATCTTGATACCGAAATGAGAAAAGAAGACCATCAGCACAGACTAATGGCTATGCTAACAGACGTTCCTATCAGCGAAATAGAGACAGGTGCTTTTTCTCGAAGTCCTATAGCTAAGAGAAAGGTAGAACAAGCTGCGAAAGAAATAACAGATATACCTTACTACTACAAGTCCATTGGTGGATGTTCGTTTGAAGAGCAACTATCAATTGTACGAAGATGGCTAAATAGAGTTGTAGGCCTTAATGATAAAGGTAAAGCTAATGACTGTGTAATTATATATGACTATCTGAAACTCATGGACTCCGCTGAGATCAAAGGAGATATGAAAGAATTTCAGGTTCTCGGCTTTATGATGACAGCTCTCCATAATCTATCATTAAAATATGAGATACCTATACTTTCCTTTGTACAATTAAACAGAGACGGTATAAACAAAGAGTCAACAGATACTGCCTCTGGCTCAGATAGAATTATTTGGCTATGCTCTAACTTCACAATATATAAGAGCAAGTCAGACGAAGAAGTAGCCAAGGACGGTCTGGAGAATGGAAACAGGAAGCTTGTTCCCGTGATTGCTAGACATGGACAAGGACTTGAAGACAGAGATTATATTAACATAATGCTTAAAGGAAACTGCGGTAAGATAACAGAAGGCAAGACTGCTTTTGAACTTGATAGTGCCGTAAGTGCTGTAGAAGAAGGTGATTTCTTTGATGAACCAGAAGACGACATCCCGTTCAAGTAGTGGATATGACTACTCTAAGATTAATGCTCTTTGCAAATATGCAATGCAATATCTAGATGAGATATATTCATACTTTGGCATATCTGCTGCTTATAAAAATGAGATACTAGTTAAGTCTGTCTGCCCTATACACGGCGGGGACAACGACACTGCCCTTAACATGTACTATAATGGCGACTATAAGGTGCATTACAAATGCAGAACTCATCAGTGTGAAGAGATTTTTGGTAACGGATTTATAGGCTTCATAAAGGGATGCATATCTAGAACTAAATACGGGTGGGAAAAAGAAGGCGACAAGGAAGCAACATTCAAAGAGGCTGTTAATTTTTTAACAAGTTTCTTAAAGCAGGACTTAAGCAAGTTTGAGTCATCTAGCAAAAGCGTAGAGAAGATGAAGTTTGGAGCAATGGTTAATGCTATTTCTTCAGATGCTCCAAAAAAGAGTGGAATAACCAGAGAGCTATATCGCTCTAGAGTCCAAGTTCCCTGTGATTATTATGTCAAGAGAGGATTCTCAGCACAAGTACTTGATGAGTATGATGTGGGTTATTGTAACAACCCGAACAAACCCATGTTTGGGAGAGCGGTGGTTCCTATATACGACAACAACCATGAGTTTATAGTAGGTTGTACCGGCAGAAGTGTGTTTGAGAAGTGTCCAAAGTGTTCAGGGTATCACGACCCTAACAAAAAGTGCCATCATTCTCCAAAATGGCTTCATAGCAAAGGCTTTCAAAAGCAAAAGTGGCTGTATAATTATTGGACGGCTAAGGAGCACATATCGAAGACTGGTGTTGCGATTCTCGTTGAGTCTCCCGGAAATGTTTGGAGACTTGCCGAAGCCGGTATAAGGAATGTAGTTGCTATTTTTGGCACAGCATTCAACAACGATCAAAAGAATTTGTTAGATGAGTCTGGAGCCCTATCTTTAATATGCCTTATGGACAATGACGAGGCTGGAAAGAAGGCAGCTAAGAAGATTGAAGAACAATGCTCTAGGCTCTACAGAATATACTTCCCTAGCTTTGATGCTTCGGATATCGCAGAACTTAATGTTGACAAGGTTACGTCTGACATTAAGCCTTTTATTGAAAACGCTATGAACATTTATAAGGAGATCTAAATGACTTATAGAGAAAGTGCTATCGAGTTTTTATGGAGAAGTGCACTCACTGACCAATCAAAGGCACTCGCATCGTTGCAGCTTCTGCTGGATCATGGTGCAGGTATTGGTGATCACTCAACAGAAGACCTACACTCAAACCTTGAAGACGCATTGTCTACCCTTGCTGACGCTGAAGACAGACTTGAGACTTTAAACAAGTACTTCCGTCCACCAGAAGGCGAAGAGCAACCGTCAGAGGAGGTGTAGGCATGACTGAGATTCTAGGCTTTGCCGGCAAGAAACAAAGCGGCAAAAATACTTTATGCAATTATATAGTAGCTATGAAGCTGGCTGAGCTTGGGATATGCTCTGAGTCTAGGTTATCAATCTCCGGAGATATCGAAATTACAGATGTGTTCGGAGAAAAGAAGAAAGGCGTAGACTGGATTCCATTTTCTCAAGAAAATATGAATGTCGAACTGCTGAAGGCGGAACATCTAGACAAGTATGTAAAAATCTACGGACTTGCAGATACATTAAAAGATATGTGTGTTAATATCTTAGGCCTGTCCTACGATCAAGCATATGGCACAGATAAAGACAAAAATTCAGTATCGACTATCAGATGGGAAGACATTCCGACTTGGGAGAATAGTAGCCTAAACAAAAACAGAGGACTCATGACAGCTAGAGAAGTTCTCCAATATGTGGGGACTGATATATTTAGAAAGCTAGATCCAGACGTGTGGATAAAAAGCCTACTAAGAAAGATAGAGAAAGACTCTCCTGAGCTTGCTCTTATATGCGATGTCAGGTTTGAGAACGAAGTCTTGCGCCTCAAAGATGCTGGAGCTACTATAGTTGGTCTCACAAAAGACAAGTTCAAGGGTAAGGATGCACACTCTAGTGAGGCGTCAGTACAAGATGCTCTTGATAATTGCTCCTTTCTTATTGAAAATGAAAGCATGACAATCCAACAACAATGTCTCAAACTTTATGAGATACTGTCTGACAGAACCAACCTCCTTCCAAAGGTCTTATAAATGTCAATACCTATAGTCTACTTTAGAAGTAGCTCTTTTAATTCACATCGCATGTGCCCTATGCAATACTATCACGAATATGTATTGGGGTGGAGAGGTACGTCTGGAAAGAAAGCTGACAAAGGAACCATTGTCCATAAAGTTTTGGAAATTTGTGCACTTGCTAAGAAGGCATCTCAAGAAGGCGATGATATATTTGTAGACTCAGAAATTGGCGAAATAGAGACAGAAAATTATGATCCTGATTATCTAGACTCAATAATAGAGCGAGTATACGAATATTATACCTCCAGAATAAAGCATCACAAGTGGCTGCCTAGCGATAAGAAACATTGCCGTGCTTGGGTCTGGAAAATTTTTAATGACGACGACGGATTCTTTGACCCCAAGAACAGGACAGTTGTAGAAGCAGAGCCACACTTTGATTTTGAGATAGATGAAGAATGGGCAAAATATACGCACACTCTAGATGATGGTACGGTCTTAGAAGGCCAGCTGGCATTAAAAGGGACAATAGATCTTATAACAGACGTGGGGGATGGAGTCTATGAAATAATAGACTGGAAGACTGGCCGCAGGCTTGACTGGGCTACAGGAAAAGAGAAGACAATGGCAAAGCTGCAGAAAGATCCGCAACTAAGGATGTATCACCTAGCATGCAAAAAGCTCTATCCAGATGTAGAAACATTCTTAGTAACTATTCACTTTATGAATGATGGCGGTCCCTTTACACTCCATTTTCAAGATAGCGACATACCTGAGACATTAGAGATGATAAGAGCAAAATTTGAGACAATCAAAGATACTGACTTTCCTCAGCAAGTGAAATCATGGAAATGCAGTAAGCTTTGTTCTGCGGGAAAAACAACATACGAAGGAACAGATGTCAAGGTCATGGGCAATATGTTTGGAGCTCCGCTGACAAAATGCCAGCAGACAGCAGCTATGATAAAAGAGAATGGAATAGAATGGGTGACAAGCAACTGTATGTCACCAGACCATGAGATAGGCAAGTATAAAGCTCCCGGAGAAGTGTGATGTACTCAACAGAACTTAGTCGAGGAAGAAAGCTGTTAATACCTAAAGACAATGCACAGGCAGAAGAGTTCATTCAGAATGAAGCAGTACTCTTTATGTCTTGTGTTAATACTTATATTAGAGAGCTATTAGAGTGGATAAAAGCTTCTGACTTTGAAGTCACTGGCATAACCGATCATGGAGAAGTGTATCTAAGAGAAGAAGATGAGGGTTTCTTTATTGGTCCAAGCGGAGGGTTTTTCAGACCAATAACGAAAAGAAAGAATGGAGAGCCATTTGCGAAGCCAAAGTGGAGCGACACACAGCTAAAGGCGATGTTTTCTAATGTATTTAATGAGACGGACACTCATGACTCTTGCGCGTCTTGGAAACTAAACATTATTGCTAATGGTGCTAATAAGATAAAGTCCTCTATAAAGAGATTCAAGAAGAGGGGTGCCTCGTATAATGATTATATTAGAGAGATGAAACCACCTGTTGTAAGCAACCCTACTATCTGTCACAAGAAAGCTTTAGCAAAAATTAAAGATAATGTGTTAGTAATAAAAGGAGCTAACAAACAGGAGGTCAAAATAACAGACTTTTTTATACCCTACAAAGAGTATACAGAGGTGCATAAAAAGACATTTGGAGGAAACTTAGTTTTATCAAAAAAGAAAAATAGCAAGCATAATGAATACACCATAATGATCAAGTGCAAAAAGCATTTCTATTCTCCTTTAGGATGGATAGGTATGGATATAAATAAGTACAACCCTGAGTGGCTTGCTATAGCAGAAGATGCCAAAGATGGTTTCTACAACATACTTCCTAAGCCTGATAATATTGATAAGATAGAAAAGATCAGAGATGACATAGATAAGATGATCGACAACAAGGAAAGGTCATCAGGATCGACTAAGAGAAGAGCAAGACTAAGAAAAGCAAAAGATAGGGCTGTGTCAGCGTATAGAAGAGAAATCAAAAAGTTTTTGCTTCCGATGTTAGACTTCATACAGTTATGTCGGTTTGGACTTTGCTTAGACGGTGTTGCTACAAAAGGAAGAAGCTTTGGTCAGCAAGAAATAAATTCCATACTTGAGAAAGAATGTATAAGGAGAAACATTCCCTTTGCTATGACAAATCCTAGAATGACTACTAGGTCTTGTTATTATTGCGAAGAGAATAATCCTAGACCTAAAACCTCTGGGCCAGATGCGGGAGTCTACATTTGTGGGAACCCTCTTTGTCCTAAGTTTGAGTCTAGGGAAATTCCCCATGTAAATGCCGCTAGAAACATAGCAAGGCAGGGTAAGAAACGCTTTCTAGAGTCGGCGGTAGAAGAGGGTATAGCTAGCCCTACTTAAGGCTCTACGACAATATAAATAGCTACTAGCTTTTCTACTGTCGGGCATATAGTTGAGTGGGCGACCAGCTCATACTGAGGCAGTACGCCATAGTAAATGGTCGCTTTTAAAAGGATATGTAATGATAAAACTAGACTTCACAGACGAGATGGTAAAAAGAGCTAGAGAGAAAGCTCAGTCTCTCGGTGCTATAAATAACTCAATACTCAAGGGTGGTGGGAATGTTGCCGGATACCTTGGAGAAGAGGCACTTGCTCCGTTTATCGGTGCTGAAATAGTTAGTAACAATAGAGGCCTTGAAAAATATAATCACGACCTGCTTCTACAAGATGGTCACAGGATAGAAGTTAAAACAAAAAGAAGGACTGTCGCTCCAAAGCCTTACTATGACGTATCTGTCGCTAAGACAAGCAAGCACCAACAGCCAGACATATACGCTTTTATTAGTATAGAATTTCAAAGGGCTAGTTCAGGACACCCTAAACAATATTTTGGGCTAAAGAACATCTGGTTATGTGGATTTATGGGTGCGCATGACTATTGGGATATGGCAAAGCTGTGGAAAAGTGGACAAATTGACAAAAGAAATAACTTCAAAACTCATGTTGACATGTATAATTTAGAGATAGCGGATTTACATAAAGACTTGTCAGGAATACTTGTATGAAATACGTACCTTTACATGTGCATAGCGAATACTCATTACTAGACGGCTTATCGAAAACATCAGATATTTACAGTCGCCTAGAACAAATAGAAACAGATGCATGTGCTCTAACCGATCATGGAAGCGTGAGCGGCGCTGTTGATTTTCATAAGACTATATCCAAGGGGTACAAGCCCATTCTTGGGTGCGAGCTGTACCTCTCTACTGAGAGTGCAAAAATAAAAGAGCCTGCCAACTCTAAGCTTATGCATCAAGTCGTTCTTGCGAAAGACATAGAGGGATGGAAAAAACTCCTAGCTCTGGTCTCTGAATGCAACAGGCCAGACAACTTCTATCACAAGCCTAGAATAGGTCTTGATGAGTTCTTACAAGCTTGCGCGTCTGATTACTCTTTAGTATCTTTTAGTGGACACCTAGGGTCTAGGCTTGGAAATCTATGCCTTAACAATCCCGACTGGAGAAGGGATGCTGCAAGAGAGGCAGAGAGGATGCAGGAATCTTTTGGAAAAGGCAACTTCTTTATAGAGATTCAGCTTATAGACTCGTTGATAAACAAAGAGGCAAAAGAGGTTGCGGAGAAGCTAAGGGAGATATCCAATATAACTAGGATACCTACTGTCGCTACTCCCGATGCACATTATTGCAGAAAGGAAGACGCTCACGACCAAAGAGTCCTTTTGTGCACAGCGCTTAGGAAGAGCATAGGTGAAATACAGAAGGAAATAAAGCAGGGCAAGTCAGCTGCTATGGGAACCTTTTTCAAGTCTGATAACTATCATATTCCCACATATGAAGAAATGAAAGAGTTCCACACAGACGAAGAATTAGATAATACTCTAGCTATAGCGGACATGTGTTCTAACTATGAAATATTAGGACCTCCTAACCCTCCTGAATTTAAATGCCCCAACGGAATGTCACCTAATGACTATCTCCGAATGTTATGTAGGGATGGGTGGCGTAAGAAAATGGGTCATGTGACAAAGGGCGATGAGCTTTTCTTAGGCTATGGTCAACGAGTAGATAAAGAAATAGATATTTTTACCGAGACCAATCTTTCTAGTTACTTCCTGATAGTACGAGATATTATTAAGGAGGCTACAAAAAGAGGCTATCTAACAGGGCCCGGAAGAGGAAGCGCAGCAGGCTGCATGGTATCGTACCTCATGGACATAACACAGATAGACCCGTTAAGATACGATCTTATTTTTGAGAGGTTTTACAATGCTGGACGTAACGCCGGAGGGAGAGTATCAATGCCTGATATTGATATTGATGTTCCGAAGCAGTCTAGATCAGAGATAATCGAATATATCAAAGAGCAATATGGCAAAGACAATGTAGCTCAGATCATTACATTTCAGACGCTCAAAGGAAGGGCTGCTCTAAAAAGAGTAATGGCAGCAAGAGGCAATATAAGCTTTGACGAGCAGAACGCTATTACCTCTCACATTATTGATGAAGCCAAGATTTCCGACGAGTTGCAAGATATGAGAGATGAGCTTGGAACTGCCTCGGTTATATCTTGGGCTTTAGAGAATAAGTCTGACAGCCTAAGAGAGTGGTGCGAGGTCGGTGAAGACGGGTCTTTAAATGGTAAGCTCTCTAAAATATTTGAACAAGCGATACGCCTTGAAGGCACTAAAATCATTCAGTCTAAGCATGCTGCTGGCGTTGTAGTCTCTCCTCAAAGAATATATGATGTATGCCCTATGGTTATAGATCGAGAAGAGAAGGGTATGCTTGCTGGATTTGAAGGTCCTAGCTGCGAAGATGTTGGCCTTCTAAAACTAGACATTCTAGGGATCAAAATGCTAGACAAGATTATGGATGTCTCGGAAATTCTAAAGGTATAATAATAAGAGGAGATAATTATGAATAACAGATGGATTATTGTTTTTGACTGGGAAACAGATGGCCCAGATCCAAGTACCTGCAACCCTGTTGAACTAGCTGCCGTTCCGGTAGACCCTAGGACACTAGAGGTGAAGACAGATCAAGCATTTAAAGCAGTTATTAAACCTGACGGCATAGACACAGAAGAATATTTTACAAAATCTCGGCAGGATACGATAGCTTGGCACGCTAAGCAAAGAGGGGTCTCGTCAGAAGAGATTATAGAAGATTGGAAATCAGGTCAATCCGAAAAAGTCGTTTGGAAAAACTTTTGTAACTACTGTTCAAAGTATCATGTTGACAAGAAGCCCGGACAATGGTTTACTGAACCCATCCCTTCAGGCTACAATATAATTAATTTTGACATTCCTATAGCAAGAAGATTGGCAAAGAAATACAAGACAAAACTTCCCTTCTCCGAGGTGTCTAAGATAGACATGATGGATATACTGTTCATGTGGTTTGAGAACCTAGATGAACCAAGCAGCATGAAGCTAGATGCATTCAGAAAGTTCTTCGGTATGAAAGCCATACAGGCACACGAGGCATTATCTGATACAATTGACGAAGCAGAATTAATGGTCAAGTTCGTGAAGTTCCATCGAAGACAAGCAAGCGTAGGAAAGTTCAAAGGGGCGTTCTCGAAATGAAAGTAGGTTTTACTTGCTCGTCTTTTGATCTGCTGCATGCTGGGCATATACTAATGCTCAAGGACTGCAAGAATCATTGTGATCATTTAGTCGTTGGATTGCAGACAGACCCTACTATTGATAGAAAAGACAAGAACAAACCTATACAAAGTCTATTTGAAAGGTTTATACAGCTACAGGCGGTGTCTCATATTGATGAGATATGCGTATATGAAACAGAAGAACAGCTCAAACAGCTTATAGAATATATAAAACCTGATATTAGATTTATAGGAGTAGACTGGTATGGCAAAGAATTCACCGACTGCAATAGCGCAAAGTTAAAGAAATATGAGATGCATTACAATCCTAGATATGGATATTCTACAAGTAAACTAAGAAAAGACATATACAAAGCAGAGAAGAAGAGAAGAAATGCGTAGTTTTGATTGTGGGTGTGAATTCGAAGAGGATCGCAATGGTATAGTATTTGATTGCGATATCACTAAGCTTCCTCTGGACTGCAATGCGACTTGGGACTTAATATGTGAAGGGAACACAAAAGGTGTATTTCAGCTAGAGTCTCAACTAGGAAGATCTTTGGCAAAACAAGCTAAGCCACGAAATATAAGTGAACTCTCCGACCTTATTGCTATTATGAGACCCGGTTGTCTTGAGGCTATCGTAAAAGGCAAAAGCCTGACGATGCACTATATAGATAGAAAGAAACATGTAGACCATGTTGAGTACTTTCATGAATCTTTAAGGCCTATCCTTGAGAGCACTTATGGAATCCTTGTTTACCAAGAGCAGGCGATCCTTATCGCTACAGAAATTGCGGGGTTCGATCTACAGGAAGCCGATATTCTTCGTAAAGCCATTGGTAAGAAGAAAACAGACGTTATGGCTAAGGTGAAAAAGTCTTTCTTAGAAAAGGCTGAGAACAAAGGCATTGTTACAAAAGAAGAGGCCGAGGAGATCTTCTCATGGATCGAGAAGTCGCAGAGATACTCTTTTAACAAATCTCACTCTGTTAGCTATGCTTACAATGCTTATCTGACAGCGTATGCAAAAGCCCATTTCCCTAGAGAGTTCTTTACTTCTTATCTGAAGCACGCAGTAGGTAAGCCCGACACATTTTTAGAGGTGCAGGAGCTAGTCAATAACGCTAAAGTTATGGGTATAAATGTGATGCCTCCTAGTATAACGAACATGAACGAAGAGTTCGGGCTAATAAACAATAATCCTACCTATGGAATAACTAATGTTAAAGGAGTTGGCTCATCTGTCTTCACTAAAATGAAGAAGGATATGGAGGAGCTTGGAATAAATCCTATGGAGTGCGATTGGAACTGTTTCTTACTTTGCGTATCCCCCACTGTAAATAAGAAAGCTTTTGAGGCGCTTATACTAGCAGGATGCTTCGACTGTTTTAAAATACCTAGAACACAGATGATGCATGAATTTTCTGTGATAAAAGAGCTTTCCAAAAGAGAAAAGACTTGGCTCAGATCTTATGCCTTAGGCAAAAGAGGGAGTACCGTTAGCGAGTGTCTAGAAGACATGGTAGAAGCCTCTATGAACAAGGATAAGAATAGGCCTATCTTTAGAAAAGACCGAGTACCTGTGGTGCAAGACTTAATAAACTCATACAGCAATCCGGGCTATTCACTAACTGATTCATTCTCATGGTTAGCCAAACAAGAAAATGATTATCTTGGAATATCTCTGACGTGCAATAAGGTTGATGAATATAACACTGACATGTCAAACTGCTCATGCAAGGAGTTTGTGAATGGATTCGAGAGCACTCATGGGATAGTCCTAGCTGTGCAGATAGAAAGGGTAAGGGAGTGGAAGATAAAGAATGGGCGTGCCAAAGGACAGAAAATGGCATTTGTTACTGCGAGCGATTCTAGTTGCTCGATAGATAATATAACCGTTTTCTCTGATGAGTGGGCAAAGTATAAAAAGCTGATATATGAAGGCAACACTGTGCTACTCAGGGGTTCACGGGACAAAGGAAGAGGCGGTTTTTTATTGAAAAGAGCCGAACAACTAAGAAGTTAGATTGAAAGCTACGCTATAATAAGGTATAAGATGGATCAGCTTATAGAAGAGAATATGGGACTCGTTGTTTCTGTTGTCAATTCTTTTAAACCAAAGAATGCTACAGAGAGGGATGACTACACCCAAGCGGGACGGATAGGTTTATGGAAAGCTATAGCAAAGTACCAAGTTGAAAAAGGTGCAGCGCTATCGACATATGCATGGAATCCAATTAGGTGGGAAATCATAAAGGAGATAAAGTCTCTGAAGAAAGGCAGGTATCTTACACTGTCTTCAGAGCCTGACGGGTATAACTCTAAGGAATCATTTTGGGAAATATGTCCAAATAATATCTCCGATGAAGAATGCCATTTGTTAGAGCTTAGAAGAATGGGATATAAGCTAGATGAGATATGCCATATAATAGGCAGGAGTAAGTCGTATGTTAAAAAAACAATATACGGAGCCATACATAAAATAAGGGAATCAAATGAACAATAGAAAGAAAAGGGTTCTAGTATTATCGGAATCTCATCACTTAGCTTCCGGGTTTGGAACCTATGGCAAGGAAGTTATCAGTCGTCTTGTAGCTACTGGAAAGTATGATATTGCCGAATTCGCATGCTTTGGTCATCCAGCACATGCTCACCCAGTTCCTTGGGATTATTATGGCAACATGCCAATGAATCAAGAGGAGGAAAAGCAATATAACACGAGCCCTATAAACTCTTTTGGCTACTGGAAATTTGACCTTACATGCTTACATTTTAAGCCAGATATCGTAATATCTTATAGAGACCCTTGGATGGACAAATGGCTATCTCTGCATCCGTATAGAGATTATTTTCATTGGGCTTGGATGCCAACTGTAGATTCGGCACCTCAGAGACGAGAGTGGCTTGATATATTTGAAAGCTGTGATGCCATATTTACATACTCAGAGTTCGGAACAAAAACTCTATCCGAGCAAACCGGAGGGAAAATAAATGTCATCGGATGTGCTTCTCCCGGCATAGACCCTAACCTCTTCAAGCCCGTCGAAGACAAGAAGAAGCTAAGAGCAGAGCTAGGTCTCCCTGAAGATTGCTTTATAGTCGGAACGGTAATGAGAAATCAAAAGAGAAAGCTTTTCATAGAGCTTATTAAATCTTTTAGAATGTTCCTTGACAATGCTCCAAAAGAGATAGCAGAAAAAACATATCTATACCTGCACACTAGCTATCCGGAAAAAAGCGGCTGGGATATAGGTGGAGCGTTAGTAGAGATGGGAGTCGCATCACGAACATTTGTAACATACTGTTGTAGAAATTGTGGCGAATGGTTTCCTACTAAGTTTAGAGATGCTATAACAACTTGCAAGTATTGTGGAGCAAGATCTGCGTATATGCCACATGTTAGTCATGGCTTAGATGTCCCAGACCTAATAAAAGTCTATAATCTGTTTGACATATATGTTCAGTATGCCATTTGCGAAGGCTTTGGAATGCCTCAAGTGGAAGCTGCTGCATGCGGTGTTCCTGTCGCTGCGCCTAATTATAGCGCAATGGAAGATGTTGTAAAACACACCAAAGGAATGCCAATAGATATAGCCTGTAAGTTTAGAGAAATGGACACTGGAGCAGATAGGATCTATCCCTGCAACAAGCATCTGGCAAAAATATTAGAAGACTTCTTTTCTTCTACTGAGGATGAAAGAAGTAAAAAGAGCGCTCAAGCAAGAGAGGGTGCAACCAAAAGATACAACTGGGATGATACAGCTAAGGTGTGGGAGGACTATTTAGATAGCTACACTCCTGTTAACCTTCAAGGCAAATGGGACTCTCCTCCAAGATTCAAGACCCCTGTTGAGCAAATCCCAGACCTACCTAATAACACCGATCTCACTAGATGGCTTCTGGCAAATGTAGAGCAACGTGAAGACAAGGTATTCTCGAAGCATTCAGCAGACTTTTCCGCTGCTTTAAACTTTGGCGCTATGCTACAGGCGGGATTAGAACCTATGGATAGAGAAAAGCTTATAAACATAGCTAAATCAAATGCTATGGCTTATAATAAGGCAGAAAATATAAGGGTCTCCAATGCAGAAATACCAGTGCCTAACTTCTATAGAAAGGCTGAAGTAAACAAATGAAAAAAAACATCTTAACAATAAGTCCATACTCAGAGATTTCTGAAATTGGCAGAAAGTCAGTGACTGTTTGTTCAAACATACATTCGATAGAGTCTGTAAGGGCAGTTCACAAGAATGCGATTAACCCTACGTTTGGGCAAAATGATCAGATTCTTATTATGAACAATTCTCCTGCAAAAAAGTATGATTTGTGCATACAGCATGTAATGCCGCATTTAATAGCAAAGGTAGATGTTCCTACGTTCTCTTTTTATGAACCCGAGTCTTATGATAACAGATGCTTTGATGCTTGGCTCCAGTGCGCTGATAATGTAGTAGTCAGATCAAAAGAGCAAAAAAAGGCGCTATCAGAAAAAATCAGACAAAGGGCAATAGTGATACCCCCATCTGTAGATAGTGGGGTTAAGGTTGGGTATAAGCAGGTACTAGATGAGTTCACATTTTTCGTTCCAAATGGTAAATACAACGGAAACAATAGAGAAGTACTGATGGCGTATCTTATGGAGTTTGGACAAGAAGAAAGCGTTAGACTAGGGATTATTTCATCGAATCCACAAGCAACCATTGATGACATACATGCTTTGAAGACAGGGATGTGTCTTTACGCTAAAGACTTATTTCCAGAGATTAAAATATACACAGACATGGGCACAATGATGAGCGAGGGCTCGTGTTGCATAGATGTTGTCTCAACACTGTCTTATCAACCAACAACTCTTCTTAGCATGGTACAAGGAATTCCTTCTGTTATGCTTGATAAGTCGTGTTTAGCAGAATGGTTACCCGAAGAGCTTTATTACCCTGTAGAAAGCTATAGAGATGTATGCAAGTTTACAGACAATAGGCCAATAGAAATTCAACCTGCACGGTGTGAGGTCAACTATCCTATAATAAAAAGTCTAAGGCAACAGCTTAGAAAAGCATATGACGATAGACTAGGGTTCTTGGCTAAGCAAAAGGCAATTAGAAAATCTTTATTAGATATTTTTGGGCAGACAAGATTCGAAAAAGAGTTTAAGGAAAAGATATGTTTGTAGTAAAAAATGTTATCGACCCAACACAGGCAACAAAGAAAGTAGCGATCTTCTGTTCTACCAATCAAGAATATATTGCACTAATGTCTGAATGCGACATCAGGTCATATATAATAAGGCATGATCAATGGCCTATTAGCTTGGATCAGTTCTCATCAAATATGAGAATTGTGAAAACTGGTGACGCTGTAGATTCATCTATCGACTGTGTTATTTGTGTAGGCATGGCAGATAATTATGACCACGCAGTAGCATACTCAAAGAAAAACTGCGTCCCTCTAGTATTGATTAGGCAAACAGGTGATAATACGCATATTATATATCCATATTCTACAAAAATAAATAGAAGAGAAAATATAGAAGCAGATGTCATTGTCGATATTATTCAGCCCGAAGAATCCGAAGCAACCAGCGACAGTATGACAGTTACGATTCCTCCTGTAGAGCCAAAGTTTGAAATACTAGCAAAAAGAACTTATGACAACATTACTGTAAATGCAAATATACCCAAGGAAGTGTTAATTCACTATAAGTCGATGCTTACTGGCCTTAATGTACAGCCTCATGATAGAAAGTCCCCAAGTAGTTCTGACATATATATAGAAACTTGGGTTGGAGATGTCATAATGCCTTTAAGATGTATGGCAGCTGGTTCTATCGTTATGCTCCCCGACTCTCAAGAAGCTCGCAGAATAATAGATCACGAGAAGAACGGTTTTATATATAATGACTTTCAGGACATGAAAGAGAATATGATTAAAATCCTCCAACGAAAAGTTGCAGGAAATCTTGAGGAGATTTCTGAGAATGCCCGCAAATCAGCACCAAAGTTTTTCTGCTCTGAAGAGGACTTCGTGTCAAGATGGGAAACTATAATAAACTTATTATGTTCAACAAAATCTAAGTTAGGTAATATACTATGAAAGCTATTATTTTTTCTTCGGCCAATAAGCCGATACTTCCCGGAACTAAAGGGAACGTTGCACAGTTAGACTTGAATGAGATAGACAAGTTGAAAAGAAGCTCGATCACAGAGCTTGAGTGTTTTGATGTACTTGAGTCCTCTGAGAATGACGACATACTGCAAGATCTCATGTCTAAATTGAGAACAGGAGGGGTTCTTAAATTAAAAGGAACCGATGCCCGTCAAGTATGCAAGGTCTTTGAAAGAGGCCACATAGGAGAAACGGAGCTAACTAAGTTACTAGTAAGAAACAAGCTAAGAGCAGTAAGTGTTGCAGACATATTAGAAAAAATCTCAACCAACAAAGAGATGTCAATATTATTTGCAGGCGTTTCGGGCACTGGGTATTTAGTAGAGGTGAAAAGAAACTAATGACTGAAATAAGTCAAATACATACCCCTTGTAGGGATTGTAGATTCGCTGTCTATGAAGGGAACACACAGGAATCATGCTCTATAAATAGAATAGATAAGCTGCGTGAAAATGGAGCTGAAATTCTTGAAGTCTATGATGGTCAGGAAAAAGAGTTCTTTGTTATTAATAATAAGATATGTGTGTTTCACAGAGAAAAAGGTTGGCGTCCAGATTTGGCAGACGAGGAGGTCGTAGCAGAAATAGAGAGCGCTACAAAGATACCATATCAATGGATTATAGTTGAAGAAGATGGCTTATATTCACAAGAAACAATGAGGAAGAATATAGAGACTCTTTCAAAAGAGTTCAACCCTCCTGCTATTATAGACTTTGTTATAAGAAAATTTGACCGGACAGGCGAAGAGATAAATGACTCAATAACATGGATCGAAAACACTATGCAAGAGTTTGGTCTAAGTTGTGTCTGGAGGGTTCAGGCTGTGCTAGACGAAGATCTAGACTCAAGGAACTGCATTGATATGTGTGTCGATTTGCACGACAAAAAAGACAGCGCGATGTCGTATATATGCTTCGCAGCCGATTTCGTTATACCTGAGGGAGTTAGCAAAGAGCTACATGATTCTATAAACGAGTACAACAAGAAGCCAATACTTGCCACCTCTATTGAAGGGATAAATGGCTTACTGGTGAACAGGCTAATGCATAGAAAGCATACTGGTAATGCCTTTAACGTCAATATAGAAGAGAAGCTAGTAGAATTTGAAGAAGGTATAGAAAACTTTTCCTATAAAATTACAGAGTTATGCCCGAGCTTGAAACAGTAATAATTGCATATGGAGAACTACTCAAGCCCGGACAGAAACACAAGAAAATAGTTGCTTGGTACAATATCCCGCCTTCAGATACTTTTATCTCCGACACCTTCAAAAAAGCTATTGGTAATGATATCTTTGGTATTGTGTCCAGCCCTTATAGATTTACAGATGAAAATAGTTTGAGCGTAATACTAAAAATTTTTAACAGTGACCCAAATAAAGTAGCGATGGTGCAAGCAGAAGAGTCTAGTGGATCGTCTCCTATACTTTTTATAAATATGAGGTTAATACCTAAGCAAGGTTTTAATCTCAAAAACTTCGGGTCTTTCTGTCAAGAAAAAGGATATAGCACATTCAAAGTTGCTGGACTTTTCCGAAAATGAATAAAAAAAATAAAAAGATGACTGTTATAATACCTGCCGCAGGAGCAGGAAAAAGGATGAAGTCGTATGGCCCTAAATGCTTAATAGACCTAACTCCTAGTCAGACCATACTAGACAGGCAGTTAGATATAATAAACAGCACATTTAAAAATACAGAGATAATATTAGTATGTGGATTTGAGTCAGAAAAGGTTATACAAAGGGCTCCCGAAGAATGTATAAAGGTAGAAAATGAACTATACGAAGATACAAATGTAGCTAGAAGTGTAGCTATGGCCCTCAGGGCAACAACAGCAAGAGACATTTTGATAGTAAATGGTGACCTAGTATTCTCTAGAGAAATCTTAAAATACATTGACTACTCATCATCATGCACTATCTGTTCTAAAGATGCCGAAAGAGAAAGTGAAGTTGGATGTATCATAGACCAACAAGGTAACCTATCTCATATAATGTATGACTTAGAGAAGAAGTGGAGCCAGATAGTATATCTAAAAGGCAACGAACTTCTTCTATTCAAAAAACATATATGGGATACTAGATATAGAAAATATTTTATGTTTGAAATAATAAACAAAGTAATAGAAACTGGAGGAGTGATTAAATGCAGAGAAATCTCCGGTGAAAAAATAGTTGATGTAGACAACTCAAAAGACCTTATACGGGCAAAGGAGATTCTATGAGATTTGTAATTGATAAAAGTTTGTCAGAATGGCATAAACTAGCAACTACTTTTGGTAGTTGTGGAATAGAAATACTACTTTGGGAACCAGACAAAGTCTCAGAGATCGACATGTTTGATAAGATGAGACCAGATATATTATTCTACTCTCAGAATGCAGATGCCTCTGTGTTTAATTATGCTACACAGGGTACAGATATAAAAACAGTCATGGTAGGTCGATACAAAAAGATGGACACCAAGATTTACTCTCCTAATCTAGTGGTAGGAGATACTTCTGTAGAAGAGATCCCTATAATCAAACATCAAAGATACTTACCTGCTATCACAGGCTCAAGGCAGGGAAACTATAAGAAGGAGCTGGCATGCGACTTGATTTGTTTCACGGACGAATTTATAGGCATACCTGAGGAGAATTTGCAGAACCTTTTAGCGGTACTGATGAACCATAGCTGCCGATTGTTCGGTTTTTTAAGGGTCAATGTTCCTAACTACTTAGGAGTCGTGTCGGACAATATGAAGTCGGATCTGATCGCATCAGCAAAGTTTTGTGTTGATCCTCAGGCTAAGTCTTGGGGAGAAACCGTAATATCAGGAGGTATGCCATTGGTTATGAGTGCTGAAGAGCTAAAGGTTCCTACATTCTCGAACCTAAATGATCTGGACTCATATGTAAGAGAAAATAAGAAGAAGAAGCATACTAGACTTAATAAGATAGAAAGAAACTTATTATTTAAGAATAGGAACTTTTCAGACCTTGCTATAGAGATATCTAATTTCTTTGGAATAAGAAATCTTACTAATGCTCTAATTAATAACAGGAGAAATGCAATATGATTGGAATAATACAGGAGCACTTTACAATTGAGCAGCTAGCCAAGATAGACAGTATATCGTCACGCAACGACGTGATACTCTTTACAGACAGCAGAATGCCCGCGAATGATTTTCGGAATATAGCCACAACTAGTGTGTCAAGGAGCTTTGAGTTTGAGGGGACTTTGGTATCGACATGTTATAGAAGTACAGAGTATCTTCTTAATAATCGCAGCGCAAAGCGTAAGATCTTTTATGCTACCGACTTAGAATGGACTAAGCACAATAGCCTACCTTATGATAAGCCGCTGAGAATTTATAACTCAGAAGATATTGAAGTTATAGCATCTAGTCAAGATATCTATGACAATATTAAGACCTTCTTTAAAAAACCTAAAGGAGTAATGGAAGATTGGGATTTAGAACAAATATCTAAGGATACATAATATGTATAACGAACTTTCAGATAAAGAAAAGAAAAAAATAATAAAGAAAAAGTACTTAGGTGAGCTAATGAGCTTTGCTGAGATAGCTGAACTTATGCAAACATATCCAAATAGGGTCAGGAGAGACGCTAAGAAGTTTGGTATAAGGATAAGAAGCCGAAGCGAGTCCGCAAAGATAGCCCTAGATAGAGGTCGTTCTAAGCACCCTACTAAAGGCAAGAAAAGAGATAGCGAGACTAAGAAAAAAATAAGTGAGAGTCAGGGCAAGGTCTGGGATAGCTTGAGTGCAGAAGAAAGGCAAAAGAGATCTAACATAGGGAAGGAGTCTTGGAATAAGAAAACAGAGCAGGAAAAGAGCGACTTGATCCAGAAAGGCTCTGCTGCTATTAGGGAATCTGCTCGGACAGGAACTAAACTTGAAAGGTTTCTGTTAGAAGAGCTGACAAAGAGAAAATACGATGTACAATTTCATAGAGAACATGTGCTTAAAAACTCTAGGCTTGAAATAGACCTATTTGTCAAACAGCTTAGAACAGCTATAGAGATAGACGGCCCTTCTCATTTTAGACCAGTGTGGGGAGAGAAAAACCTTTTGCGAAATAAGAAGTCCGATAAGCAAAAGACAGGACTTATACTAAGCCAAGGATTTGTTTTAATCAGAGTAAAACAGGATAAGAGAACGTCTCAAAGATACTTCAGAGAAGTCCTTGACTCCATTTTGAATATTTTATCAGGCATAAAGAAGCAATTCCCAATAGAAGGAAAGAGGTATATAGAAGTATGAAAAAAAGTGAATTTGAAGACATGGTAGAACCTGTAGAAGACTCCGAAAATCTCTCAGCCGAGGTTGAAACAGAAAAGATTGTGGGACCGGAAAGTCCAAACTGGAGTGAGTATGTTCTTGACCAAATGGATGATAGTGAGCTAAAGGATGGCAACCCAACTGTAGATGGACTAAGACGAGTCACAGAGAGAATCTATGGTGAGATAATCCAATCTACTAGCGACATAGTTAACTATGATGCGAGTCGTGGCGTTTGTGCAGTAAAGCATACTTTGGCGATCCAAAAATACTCTACGGACGCTATAATAACTATAGATGGATGTGTCGATGTTAAGTTTCAAAATATTCCATATCCTTTCAATCAGCATTTAGTAGCTACTGCAGATACTAGGGCTGAAGGTAAGGCGCTTAGAAGAGCTTTGAAGCTTCGTGTTGTAACAGCAGAGGAGATGCAAGATACGTCAGCAGATGATGTCCTAGCATCCGAAGAAGACATAACTGACCAACAAATATTGGCTATTAATCAAATGTGTAAAAGGCTAGATATTAGCTTGGTGGATCTTGTCAAATCAACTTCTGCTAAGACAAAGTCCATTAGAGAAGTAAGTAACCTCCAAGGCCGGATGCTGTTAAGTACCTTATCAGACTACCAAAGAAGCTCAGCATCTATTCCTGATAACGTTAAGGGTTACGACACAGAGTGGAGAGAAAGTTTTGATACCGGAGGTAAAAAATGAAAGCTAGCATAAAGACAACAACAGACCTTTCCTTTCAAGTAGAAGCAGAAACAGAAGAAGAGCTATTCAAGCAAGTTGCTCGTGTTCAGGAGGTGTTCCAACACAAGTCATGTGGCAAGTGCTCTTCACCTAATGTCAGGTTTGTTTGCCGTCATGATAGTTCAGAAAATGATTGGCTAGAAGTCGTGTGCCAAGAGTGCAGGGCAAAGTTAATTTTTGGAAGAACTAAAAAGGGCGGTCAGATATATCCAAAGATCAAGTGGGATCAGCTATCCGAAAAACAAAAAGAGCAAAGAGCTAATGAGAAGGGATATGCTGATAAAAATCGAGGATATCTACCCGATAAAGGGTGGTTTATATACAGGCCTAGCGCTTCATAAAGCGTATGGCAGACAGTTTTTAAAAACTAAGGGGGTTTTATACCCCCTTTTTTATTTCAAGACCCTGCACATATAAGAAGGAAACTGTTCCAAGGTGATTCCTTCCATAACCATGTCAAGAGTCTGTATTCTCTCGTTAACAGCCCTGACTACTGAAGAGCCCCAAGCCCCATAGGAAACATGATAGTCATGTCCCATGATGTAGCCTCCAGCCTTAACCTTCTTAAGAGCAAGATCAATTTCTATAGAGACGCAATCATAGTGATGGTCTGAGTCCAGATAAACCCAGTCTAGAGAGTTGTCTCTAAGAGGAGCTAAGAAGTCACTTCCGTATCCACGAAATATTTCTACCTGACCAGAAAGTATCTCCTCTCTAAACAATGAAGATACATCTTCTAAATAGTTTCCATACTCATTGAGAGCATAAGGTCTGCTTCCCCACTCTTCTCCATTAGGACACTTTTCAGTCCATATGTCTACTAGAGAAAGTTTGTGTGGCTTACAGCAGGCTAAAAGGCTTATAGCGTTTAATCCCTTGCAGACACCGATCTCTACCCCTATACCATTGTTTGGAACTGAGGAAAACATGTACTCTCTACTATCAAACTCCTCTATCCTTATCAATACTTGAATCTCCTGAATATATAGTTATCGGCTGCAAATATCAGGTTCTTAACTTCTTGATCATACTCTTGACATTCTATAAGATCAGTATTGTTAACTCTTACATTGCCAAAATCCCTGATCGCCCTTTCATCAAATACCTCTATCCTCGGCAAAAAGTTTAACGCATCAATGAAGTCTTCTACTAGATTCTCGTACTTACCTATAAATGCTATTTCATAATGCTCGCCAAAGTAATACTTAGATAGAGAATATAAAGACTCTCCTACTGCTAACACATTACGAACGAACTTATTTATGTCATACATTTCCCAGCTCGGGTTTACCTTAGCAAGTGAGTTGAACTTAAAAAGAGATTTATACCAGTCGAACGGATTTCTTATAAATGAGAATGAAAAGCCACTATAGTTCTGGTAATAATAGCCGGTATGGCCACCTCTAATATCTAACTCGGGATTGCACAATTCATACTTGACCCCAGACTTGCGCAACGCTTGCCGGCACCATGTGCCTCCAGTTTTTGGTAGATGTAGGTATCTAGAGTGCGAGAATGGCAAAAGTAGACTAGGCATATAAGAACTTATCAGCCCTCTTTATCTTCACCAGTGTCTTTTTTCTTAGAGAAGAACGGAAATAATTTATTTAGAAATTTCTTTCTTCCTCCACACCCACATCCTCCGGTATTGAATACTCGCTCTATTCTTTCGGGAGTAACTCCAAACTTGGATAGTACACTCTCAATAGCATCCCCAAGCCCCTTGTTTTCTTCAGTTAAATCTTCAACAGTAACGCCCTCATCATTGAGCGCGCCCACTAACTTATCCGCTAACTCATCATCCGAAAGCTTATCTATCTCTTCTGACATTTAATCACCTTTATAACCAAAAATTTTATTTAGCCATTCTTTTCTTTTATTACAGCCGCAGTCCTTGAGCCCTGAGACTTTTTGCATCATCTCTGTAGTTATCCCAAACTTTGACAGAACCTTTTCTATTTTGTCACCAAGGCCATCGCTAACAACTATATTATCATCTTCATCTAAGTCTATACCTTCAGTCTTAAGATTTTTTATAGCTTTATCCACAGTTGCTTTCGCAATGCTAAGATCCTTCTTTTCTTCCTGTCTTGCTAGACCATTCTCTGAATAGTCTGGGCGAAAAAGATCTAGGTAAAAATCTCTGTTACTTTGGTCTGACTTACACTGATGGCGTATACCCTCACTTACGTGCTGCTGATAGACTGGGCAATAACCTGCTATATCGCAAGTGCATTCTGTATGCTCTCTATTCTGTAGATTCTCGCTCATAAATAATCCCTTCCTCTGGATATAATACCATCTTCTTCGAGCTCTTTGCTATATTTTCAGCTTGAATACCATTGCTCTCTACAAATATTGTAGCGCTAGAGGCAGAAAAAAGGTCTGACTTAAACGAGCTAACATTTTTATTATGCTCCCTTCCTGACAATCCATCTCTATCTACTCTATTACTGGAGGGGTACATGAAAAGCTCACCGTATTTAACCCCTTTATCTCTTAGCCACTTCTCGGTTATTTCCCGATACTTCTCTAATCTACCCGTTACTAATCCTTTTGCTTCGAATAAGGTAGGTGTCATCTGAGGTATATTATTTACAGAGCTTATATACTCTATATACTTTTCACCATCATCACATAAATCCGGAGGGACATCTGGGCACAATATTCCATCTATATCTAATAAACAATTTTTCATTACTGAACAGTTAAAAAAACACCATTCATAAAAACAGCTAGCAGTTATTATCTCTGCAAAAATATCCAAATCGGCTGCTTTTCTTTCGCTAGCATAGACAGCACTATAAATGTATTTACCTTTTGGTATAATTTTCTTTGCTGCACTTAGAGCCGAGCCTTTCCATATAGTATCATCTATAACAAGAAGGTTTCCTTCTTTCGGCTCATATGAACACATACGAACACCTCCTGAGAAAGACCTTCCATTACATTTCACAACCTTGCCTTCACTCAGCGTGTACAAGGGTATTGATAGGAAAGTAGATATCACAGACGCAGGAAGCATTCCGGATCTTGGGATTCCGATAACTCCAGATATACTATACTTAGAGAGCTGTGGAATTATTTTTTCTATGCATGCTTGAACCAAGTCTTTGGTCTTAAAAAACTTCCTGTGTGTTCGAGTTATTTTTTGTGCCAAATCCCTTCTTTTTCTTCTGTCATATTCCTTTTTTATATGACCCCTCTCATAGGCGCTTGCATTCTGACATATAGCAAGCTCACAATCACTCTTTATCTCATGCTGATGAGTATCGCAATATCCGATAGAATCACAACTGCAAGAGTGAATAAGTTCCGGAATATCCATTGTTAACACCCAGCAGGAGGCTTTGGTGTTGCAATAACTCTCATACTTACATTACCGGTGCAAGGAGACCTATCGTCATCAACATCCCCTCTGCAGCAGTCGCAGTGCCATAGCTCATTATGAATTTCAAAGACAACTTTCCAGTTATCTGGGTTTCCAGAACCACATTCTGCTGATACCATTGGCCAAGTAAAAATGTTATCTCCTTGAGGAGAACATTCGTTTGGAGGAATGTAATACTCGGAATAAGCATCAATAACAGGACATGTGCAGAAATCGCCATCCTCCCAGTGTGCTCCGGGAGGTGGATTGTGCCTAGCAGACCAAGAGAACCTTAGCTGATACCGACAACCGTGACATTCATCAGTAAAAGACGCAGCTTGATTTGCAGAAGTGTATAAATCACAACAAGCTAAACTTATTAATATCTCTTCTCCGCTACCTCCAGCGCAAGTGCCCGTTATTCCGGGGCTTCCGGGAGCACACAAGGTGATAGGAGCATAGCCTCCAGCTCCGTCAGGTGTAGCCCATTTTTCATGCGGCCACTCAAGAAGGCTTTTTCTAAAGTCTGTATGAACATCGACTTCAACAGATGGGTCATCACAACCTATGGCTGTAGGATCATAGCAGGACGTACCTCCCACGGCCTTTACAGTCCCATATGGGGCGTTAGCGTTTTGCAGCGCTATGCCAGCGGCTCTATCTAACTCTATAACTGTTCCGTTAAGGTTCTGGCAAGTACCTCCAAGATCTTGGAAAGTGAGGCAAATATTTCCAGTAGGAGGGCATGGGCAACAGTGTGCTGGGCACGAGTTCAAACCAATTGGCATTCCGGTTGAGCAGACTTGGCAGCAATAACAACAAGTATCTCCTGAACCACTCGCATAAGGGCTCCCATATCCCGGACCTATCTGGATTGTCTTCTTTGGAGTTCCAGTTCTATCTGCTGACATTTATAAATCCTATATAATCCTACATACTATATTTATATTATATACGCTATAAGCTACAAAAGGTTACAAATTAACCACATCCGGGATTAGCACAATCACAGAATCCACCATCATTAGTTATTCCTTTGAACAAGCCACAGTCACTGAAGTTTAGAGTGACATAGTTAATTGACAGTTTATCACCCGTGCAGCATACATCCCTAACGACTGTTATTCCAGTTGAAGTTCCTCCCGCGCAGAACGGATCAAGCTCAATATCTATTCCACAGGCGTCACCTGCAGTAGCAGTAGCCTTGATACCGCAACCAAAGTTGAAATCCTCTATAGGTCTAGAAAAGTTTCCTGAACAGGCTGTTACGTTGAAATATGTTCCGATATTTTGCTCACAGGGAAAGGTTGCATTTTTGACAAATGCTATACCCGGACCTGCGCCTATCTTTGATATAGATGAATTTAAGTCAGGTGCCGACAATGCAGTAAACTGAGAGCATGTTAGCTTCCCGTTGTACTTCAAAGGTACTACATCTAAGTAATAATCACAGTTTCCTGCGGTGGAGAAGTTGCAGCCATCCCTAGCAAGAATATTCCTAAAATGATTATGCTGATCAGTGTTAGGAGCACTAGCTGTCTTTACGCAACCGCCAGTGACATTGGCAATGCCCATAAATACATCAACAGACGCCGTGCCATCGGCAGAAAGATTTCCTATCCTTAAACCTGTCCTGAAATCAACACAACTAACGCCTTCGCACGATGTTATCGCTCCTGCAGGAGTGCATGCCGCTGTGTCTTTAACTGGTGTGCATGAGTGAATTGTAAACTCACATAGTTTTGTGGCATCAGTCGCGCCATGATCAATAACGCTCAGGCCACTACCAAAATCCAACTTGGAGAAGAACTTGTAACCAAAGTCATCGTCTGGACTGCAATAGCTAGCGCTAGACTTAATATAGTGATCAGCAGAAATACCATACTCACATTTATCAGCGCTTACTTGATGAAGGCGAATACCTGTTCCGGCAACAAGTGTCCTGAAGTAAGTTCCTCCAAGACTAAGGTCTGCTGGCCTAGACACAGTAGGTGTCCACCCGCAATATGATTCATCTCTTATGAACCTTTCGGTGTGGATATCATACTCACAGTCAGTCCCCCTTAATATGAAGCCTGTGCCGACTGTCAGTTTATCGAAATGCACGGGCCCATCAACACTACGCGTATTGTTACAATGTTGCGTAGAGTCTATTAGTCTTCTGGCATTAACTATTGTTGTCTTAAGACCTTCACCACCTCTGCTTATTCTTAATCCACTTCCATAGGTTGTGCACTCAGTGTCGCTGCATGTGTCTATAGGAGCATCACTAGGAGTGCTCGGAGGCGTATATCCGCAGTATCCTGATCCTCTAGTTTGATGGACTGAGCCGCTTCCGCTTCCACCTGAGCCACAGGCAAAGATATGATACTCACAGTCTCCTCCAGTCACACCTATACCCTCTCCAAAGAATAAGTGCGTGAATGGCTGCTTATTGATACTGGTACTTGTATCGTCGCATGTTGTATCTGTAGATGTTATATACTGAGGTGCAGCTATCTCGTAATTACAATTGCCAAGATCTGTGACTGCAATACCCGTGCTAAACTTCAGATCCTTAAAGAACTTTTTACCAGCTATAGAAGCTAGACCACAGTTGGAGCCATGACTAATAGTTCTGTCAGAGTCAATTGTGAATAAACAGTTTGACCCTTCATCTATAGTGAGTCCAGAACCGAACTCTAACGTCTTAAAGAATTTAGGATTGGTTTCAGTATAGCAAGTGGCATCAGAGTGCTTAATCGAGTGGTTAGCATCAATCCTGTAAGTACAATTTGATTCTGCTGTTAGATTCAGACCAGATCCTAAGTTCAACGTATTAAAGTGAGCCTCAGCAACCGCTGGTTCACCGCACGTAGATGTCTTCTTAATCTTTCTATATGCAGAGATATTAAATTCGCAGTTAGAGGCTGAATCAACCTTTATACCAGAGCTAAAATTAAGTGTTCTGAACTGACTCTCAGCAACCGCTGGAACGCCACAATCAGCAGTTTTCTTAATCTTAAAGTCGGCATCTATAAAGTATGTACAGTCTCCGGCATCCTGCACCCTGAGCCCGCTTCTTGCCTTCAATGTCTTAAAGAATGCGTCAGATATAGTAGTTGGCTGATTACAGGAAGTAGTATCAGTAATAAAGTGATTTGCGTTTACTCGGTACTCACAGCTTCCCTTATCTTCCAGAGAAAGCCCTGTGCCAAAATCCAGTCTATTGAAGAACACATATGAGCCTTCTGTATGATTATCTTGGCAAAGATTAGTATCTTTTACATAATGATCTGCTTCTATTGAAAAATCTTTGCAGTCACCTTCCGTAAAAGCATTGAGCTTGAGCCCTTTATCAAAGGCTAGGTTTCTAAATAAATTTCTACCGTTTACAGAAGGAGTATGGTTGCAATAACCAGAATCTTCAACTGTTATGTTTAACCCTATAACAAAGTCGCAATCTGAAGCATCAGAGACATTAATACCACTTGTAAACTTAAGGTCTTGGAAGAATTTCTTATTTACCTCAACACCATCAGATTCGCAAGGATCTGAAGATATAGTCCTATCAGAATCTATAAGGAATCCGCAAGTGCCGCTATTGTCAATTGTAAGTCCTGAACGGAATATTAGCCTGTCAAATATAGAAGCGCTGCTGCTACCTCCTGCACAAACTCCAGAATCTTCTATCCACATTGGAGATGTTATTTCAAAGTCGCAAGCACTTTCATTGGACTGAACAACTATACCAGTGCTGAACTTAAGGTGCCTAAAGAACTTGTCGCTTACCGTATCTCCGCTGCAATATGGCACTGCGCTAATATTATGATCTGCATGGAATGTATAATTACAATCTCCAGTATTTTTCAGATAAAGACCTGTTCCCGCAACAATAGTCCTAAAGAAGTTTTCATTAGGATAACTCGAAGCCCTTCCACAATAGTCATCTCCTCTGACAAATCTTTCTGCACTTATTTCATAACCACAATCAGATCCACCACTCTCAACTATAAGACCACTCTTAAATGACAAATCAGTGAACACCGCATTAGTCACTAAATCCCTTCCGGGAGGACAAGGATGAAGGTCTGATATTTTGAAGTCTGCATCTATTGATGCTACACAGTCTTCTAGCTGAAGTTTAAGACCAGTGCCTACGACAATATCATCAAAGAAAGAGAACTCACCTGTCCCGTCATCACCACATGGGGATGATGCTATCTCGTGCTGGGCATCAATTGTGAATACACAACCATCTCCAGTTACAGATAGACCAGAACCAAATTTAAGCTCAGTGAAGAACTCAGAAGAAACAAGGTCAGATCCGGTATTGGTGCAGTAGCCCTTGTCTGTGACATTATGATCAGCATGAATTGTCGGGTTGCAACCATCTGATGATCCCGAGCCTTCACCGAGATATAGTCCGCTACCAAAGGTCAAACAATCAAAGACATGACAGTCAGAAGAACCGGTTCCGGGGCCCAGCGCATCTGAACAATATGAATCGCTAGAGACCTTATAAGGTTTGGCGTGAACAGATATGGACTGAGTGCATTCAGCACCTGTCTCTCCTGTATATACGTTAAGGCCCGAACCAAAGTCTATGTGAGTGTACTTAACGCTAGGAACTTTTGCTCCTTCTCCGTCCCTTATCTCTTGATACCCAAGCTGGTCTTCCGCAACCACACCGTCACATTCACCACCAGTTATAGCGCCGGCTGTGCTTATAACAGAAATTCGCGCGACTCCACACTCGTCAGAATCCTCCTCAGGAGCACCACCCTCAAGACCAAACCCAAATTCTATAGACTGGACTGCAGATCCGCCTTCACCAGAGCATACACCGACATCTATACCTGCCAAGGTTGATATACTGAATTCAGTTTCACAATCAGTCTTTGATATAGTAACTCCTGTACCAAAAGTTAAATGCGTATACGGAAAACATGTATCTGTATCTATCAGTCCGCTCTCAAATGCCTCTCTGTCAGCTCCAGTCAGCCCTGTCGGTATACAAGGCTCCACAGAGGAAGACAACGTTAGATCGCTATTAATTCTGAGTGCAATCATCGTACCGCTAGGGTTTGTGCCTGTTTGACACATGATTCCACTCGCTGTGTCAATAGAGGCGGGATAACCATTTATAGGTATCTCATAAACCTCAGCAAAGACACCAGTTCCAGCTATTAAGGGAGTGTCTAAGCCCCAGCCAGTGATAGGCGCTAAAGCACTTGTTAAGTTTAAATCTATAATCCCAGTGTCTTTACACGCTCCAGATTGATCGCCAGTCATGCACTGATGCCAATTCAAGACATCTACACAAAACGAAGGAGCACCTGCTGTAATAGGGTAGTAAGCGCACTCTTCGCTGTCCCAATACGCTAAGACGCTAGTGCCGGTCTCTAGTGGTCCAGCGCCTGCAAGAGTATTACTGATCTTTATGTTGTATCCAGTTGTAGGATGAATGAGGCCGCCATCTGAGTTATAGGCTGGTCTAGGGTTGCTGATACGAGCATCACCGGTTTGACCTTCTTCAATCACTCCAGTCCCAATTTTAGCGTGAATTATTCTAAAGCTATTTGGAACTGTCCATACTGCCCTTTCCCTATCATACCTTAGATCTAAAGGCGCCACAGGCCAAGTCTTAGGCTGACGTAGCCACTTATCTAAAAACTTATCCTTTAGTCCAGCAGTTGCAAAGTTCCCCGCTTCGGCATTGCTAACAATATCCGCCTTATTAGGTATTGGTTTTCCTTCTAGGTCATATCCCCATCCTTGAATAAGTAAAGGACCTCTGGTTGCAATAGCTCTAAGATCTTGGGGATAGTTTCCAGTTCTCAGATTGTGCATAAATGTATCTGGGCTGTCTGCTCCAGATCCATGATTCAATCTCCTTATATTATTGTTGCCATAGCCAGTGTGATTAGGGTCATCTGAATGCTTATCATTATGATAAGTATAATAAGGGTCCAGAAAATCTATATTAATAGCGGGAGGAGTCCAGTCAAGGATAGGTGGGTTTACTTGTCTAGTGTTAGATCTATAAGCCAGAGGCATTGGCGACTCGCCAGTAGGGCATGCCTCCCCGTTTTTACTAGCATAACGAGCAAGATGGCTATTATTGGGCGCTGTACCTGATTTGCTTATGGGCAAATAGAGCGCGTCCCAACTGACAAAAGAACCACTGTCATCAGGAGGTGTATTCTTGTACGTGTTACTGGATGGTGTGCTAGCATCTACAACCGGATCTTCTGAATGGGCAGCTACCCACTCGGGGTTTGCATTGGTTTGAGTCATAGCTAGAAGCTGACCGCCAGCATTATCCACATTCTTTGCATCCTCAAGAGCCTTAACGCTTCCCTTGAGAGCTCTAATCTGTTTGTCATGCTCAGCAAACTTCTTATTCTGTTGGTCTCTGAGCCTCTGGTCTCTAAGCATTGCTTGGCGAGCTTTAGCAATCCTAGCAAGTCTATTAGCATTGTATTTAGCAAACTTACCGAACGTTGGTGCAAATGTATTGCACTGGATTGTTGTTGTTACTCCACCAACACCAATATTTGCAGAAATATTAGTAATGCTAGGCCCAAGCGTGCCGGCCCAAGAGTCTGTATCATAAAAGTAGTATGGGATGGCTACGCCGCCTACTACAAGACTAGCCTGCTGGAGGTTAAACGTATTGAAAGATTCTACATCAGCATTAAGCTCTTGCCCTAATCTCTTCTTTGGGTATCCGGGCATGGTAAATGTACCCTTCTCACCCTCTTGCATAAACGTAGCGCCATCTTCGGCTAACGTAAATCCTGCCTGCTGCATCTGCGCATAGCTGTCATGTGTCCAAGGATTAAGAGAAGAGTCTTCTCTAAAAGATACCTGACCGGGAGGACCTTGAGCAAACCAAGGGCCATATCTATCGGTATTGCTCTTCATAGGAAGAGCTACGCCACTAGGAACAAGTCTATCGGGAGCCTGTGCCTTAGCGTAGTCTCCTCTGATCCCTTGCTTATCACCATCTATCTTCTTCTTGAGATTTGATATCTTTTCGTCATTCCAATCGGCTGGATCAAACCCATGCTTCTCTATAGTGAATAGGCCCTTAACTGCCTTATCTATATCATCATTTTTTGGTTCAACCGGACTGCTTATCTTAATAACAGCTGCAGCTTTACCATTATACTGGTATACCTTTTCGTCTGGAGTGGCCGAAATGTAAAGGTTATTATCAAAGACTATAACATCATCGGATTGCTCTGCATAAACTCCAGTTCCGCTTGCATCATATCGTACAAAACACTGGACTTTACCATCATCACTCCTAAAGGTTTCAAGTTCGGGATTGGCTGCTGTTGGCTTCCATGTAAGACCCAATACATCAGTTCTTAGGTTAGCACCTTTATTGGTACTGGGCCATCCTCCATCTGCTGTCGGATTGTCGGAGTAATATATCTTTCCTGTGTCTGCATCTGTATAGTAACAAACAAACGGAAGTCGGACAAGAAACTGCTTGCCCCAATGCTCATCAGCAAACTGAGATACAAAGCTATGTATCTTCTTCATGTCCTCAGACTGGGCCTCTGTCAGCTTCTGGAGATCATTTTTGACAATTTTAGCAATCCCTTGGTCTTGACCACCTTCTGGCGGATTCTTAGCATTGGCAAAAGGATTATTAGCTACCGGACCATCTTCATCCTTGAATACAAGAGCATAGGCTCCAGCTATAAGCTGACCCATAGGGGTCATGTTGCCTTGATCCCAAGCAAATATTAAACTTTTCCAAGTGTCAAAAGAACCTAATGCGGCCTTTATTTCATCTTCATATATGTATACTTGATCTGCCGGCAGTGCATTTTTTAGACCCAGATTTAATGGCCTTAGATCAAGCTGGACTTTCCATTGTTCACCATACCCGTCTATATCTCCATACACAGCATTAATAAAATTACCATTGGAATCAAAACCCCAGTGCTGTATTATATCTGTCCCTGCAACAGGATTCTCAGCATCTTCTTCATATATTGTTTGTATTGGCGATCCATAGGTGAAAGTCTGAGTAGTCTCATTTCTGAGCTCTCGACCTACGTTCTTTGACACTATATCTTCTTGAGCTTCTATAAAGACTTCTATCTCACCTAGAGTCGGCTGTGCCTTTCTCTTTGCAGTCCTGACCTTAATAACAGTATTCATAGATGCATCTACTATAAGCTCTATATAGTAGTCACATCCAGTGAGATCACAGATAGTCTGTATAAAGTTCATCAACGTGTCACTTGGACCGGGAAATCTGAACTCTTGATTGTACAGATCAGGTAGATCAGTTATATCTACCATGTAGCTTCTTGTATGACCATTACCTCCGTAATCGGCTATGATTGGAGCCGAAAACCCATTAGACGGAATAATTCCCATTCCTTTACTGCCCTTGGTAGCATCGTGACCTCTATATATCACTGCACCATAAGGAGAGAAGTCAGGGTGACTATTACCAGTCAATAAGCTCTGCGTAGCTATTTTTAACCTATCATATCTAGTTCCCGCATCATTTGTCTGAGCTCCGCCAAAGCCTCCAGCAGGTGACCCAAAAGATGCTCCATTTATCTGCTGCTGAGCACAAACTACACCTAGGGACTCTAGATAACCATAAGGATTAATAAGATTATAGAGACTTTCTACATTGTCTGCATAGTTAGAGACAATCATAGTTAGATTTTCAAGCAGAAGCCTAGGATCTGCTATAGTGACAGTGAAGCTAGGATTATCACTACTAGAGTTGGTTCTTTCCCAGTTTTGAACTAAGCCAGCAAATTCAAAGTCACCTAACCTGAAATATACTGGAGCGCCAATATCTGGATAGAAGAATCCGGGATCTTTTGATCGTGTATTTCCTTTGTGTCCCGGCCTATCGTAGAACACCTTTGCTGGGGCATCTGTAGGAACATCACAATTATCTTCAACTAATTTTACAGTTATTGTACTCTGTTGCTCATTCCAGCCATGAGACATGGTAACATCTTGAATGCTACATCCCAAGAACATAGTCTGCTCAAAAGGTCCAACTTTAGTAGCTGGCCCACAGACTCTAGGCTGTTGAGTGCTTAGATTTTCTCCGTCAAAAGACGTGAAGGTACTTGGAAAGTGAAAAACCATTAATTATTCCTATTATGGGCAAGGTGTATAAATCCATGAGACAGACCGTGTGTATCTTCCTGTCTTTGGATCAAAACTTTCTGCATCTGCAGTTCTAAATGTAGAGTTAGTTGACGCTATATCGTCCTGTGTCTGAGTAATCAGCGCGTTATAGGAAGATATAGGAGCACCACCAAACCAGCCCGGAGAAGTAGTATCGGGCGGTCTAATAACAGCCTCTATATTCAAGTCTGCTGAATATGCCGTCTGTGTTCCTATGTCTTGCAGTATTGGTCCTGATGCCCTTCCTAATATTTGTAATTCTGCATAAACATCTACTGGGTTATTCCTAGATATGCTTATTGATTCTGATAATATATCAGTTCCTGTTGCAACGCCTAGAGGTCTATCATTATACGATACACTAAAGTTTATAGTTCCCTCTGCTATATTATAGCTATAAGAGGTGCTAATCGGTTGCTTATGTAACCCCGGAAAATTGCCTCTTGAAGGAGAAAGTATTCCTTCTTTTATACTTGCAGGATAAATACCACTGGAACATTCGTTATTTCCATCCGTATATACGCAGTTAGCAATATTGTATATAGGGCCAGACACAGCCCCTCCTCCCATCATAAGCTCTGTCATAAAAAATTGCTTAGCTGAGTTGAATTTAAGACTGCTAGCATCGTAGTTTCCTCCGGGATTTACACCGCTTGTCAAAGGTAATGCTGCAATACCTCTTACTTCTCCATTTACGGTAACGCCTATGTTGCCATCATCTGTTCCACCATTAGCCTCTGCGGATACAGTGAATGATGCGGGAATACTTTTGTCTCCTTCGAATACGATAAACTCTCGATCTACCGAAACATTTCCTTGCTCTTGATCTACCGTAATATTAGTACCTTGAAGAAAATAAGTTCCTTCGCTTAGTAGCCCCACTCCCATAGCAGGCGTTTGCGCAAGTGCAGAAGTAATATAATTTACGGCCCTATCAATAGCAGATGCGTCACCAGTTGATTCTGCGGACGGTTCTCCTGATATTCCACTAGCAGTTGCATAATCCATGCACCTGTTCACTCCTAGTCCATAATCCATACCCCTTGCGCTTATGGTTTCAGAAACAGTATAAGACGCTGGCTCATAAAAACCACAGTATGACCAAGCATCTGTATTCTTACTCTGAGAAACCGTATGACTTAGCTCTGCGAGTTGGCTAGCACCCCCACCGGTTATGGCTTCGTTTTCTAACTCTGATTGGGTGAGGAATCCCATCGGGAAGAATAGTTCGACAGTGAACGGCATTGTTTGGACGTTGTTGTCACTACTTTCTCCAAAGGTAAACGACTCGACCAAAGGGTGCCCGGTGATAAAAACCTCGTTACAAAGCATTAGACCAAAGGGGCAATAATCCTTACCAAGCTGCTGTTCCAGTAATGCTCTTTGAGAAAAAACATCTCGGGCTCCACTTGAAACGCCTGATCCGGGGAAGATAAGTCCATCAAGAGTAACTCTTCTGCCATTACTCAACCTTCTTCGACTTGTCCTGACTATTTCAGAACTAATATCTATCATTGGTATGGGATCAAATTCATAAGTCCCATAAGCCATATAATTTCCATCTGCCATATTACATTCCTGTTATTGAGCTGTACCGAACAATGCAGTCATTATTTCTGACTGCCTATTTTCTATAATTGCGGGCAGCTGTTCTGCCATAGCGTTTAACGCCATTGAAGTTACTATATTTCTCATTTGGTCTGAGAAGGCTCCGGTATTTAGTATTATTTCCATAGGGGCCATACTCACCGACATACGAAGGCCACCAGAAGCATCATTAAGAGGTTTTAGCGCCGAACGCAAACCTGCAACGAGCTCATGAGCATCAATATCTTTCATCTCTGCACCATGCGTCGGCCTGCCTATCATACTGGCCCTGCTTGCGCTCATTGTATCAACCCTCATGCCACTAGAACCTATTGCTTTCTTCAATAGTTTTTCTAAGTGTATATCATGAGTAAAGATACTTCCTTCTTCAGTGGCTTGATTTGCCATGTTGTTGAGCTCCTGCATGGTAGTGCTATCGTCAATAGCTTCCCCATTGATCTGAGGCAATGCACTCTCATCTATAGGCATTCCGCCGGGAGGAACAACAATCTCATTACCTTCTGCGTCTGTCCTTGTGGTGACAGCTTGATCTGCAACTGTGTTGCGAATCTGCTCAGCTTCATTTCTACGTTCTTCAGCTTCATTCATGAGCCTTAAGAACTTTTGCCCAGCTTCCCTAATGTCTTTTGAAAACTTATTAAGATTCTTTTGTGCTTTCCTAAGGGCCTTGTCATACTTGTCTTGAGTCTGCCTGTCTTTCTCTGCTTGTGCAGCTTCTTGATCTGCCTGCGCTTGTTGTGCAGCTGCATATGCTTCTTGCTCCTCTGCGGTTCCACCTGACACAGTCCCATCAGGGTTAACGACCATAGCTCCCGTAGCGGCAGTATTCAATAGGTCTAAGTTCATAGCGTTCATAGCGCCACCAAAGAACGGTACGTTGTCTCCACTCATTCCAGCAGGATTGAGGGCACCATACGCGCCTCCCAGTGTCTTGAAGTATTTGACCCTTATTGCCTCTGCTTCTTGTGGAGTTATTTGACCGGAAGCTAGACCAACTTTGATCTGCTCTTCTATAAAGTCCTGAGTCAAGTACCCTAAGTCTTGCTGGCTCAGATCTCCCCCCGACATCATTGTTTCAAACGCTCTCATCGGCCCAAGAAATTCTTCTCTTGCTTCTGCTCTTGCCCTAGGATCTTCTATCTGCTCTATCTCGTTCATTCGCTGAACTCTTTCAGCGACGATATCTCTAGCGCTCTGCCTTTTCTTAGCTTCCCTTGCGAGTACTTCCTGAGCTGCTGTTAACATTTCTGTAGAGCTAATTAAGTCTGCAGTCATCTGCTGCTGAGCTTCAAGAGCTTGAGTATTAGCTTGCATGTTTGCATTAAAATCAGATATCTGTTGATCGGTTGGACCAAATCCACCCTCTCTTTGAAACTTACCCTGCTGCTGTGCCTCTGCAGAGGCTCCTTGTGCTACTCCTCCAGCAGCAACATACTCGTCAATCATCTCTTGACGACGTTTTCTCAAACGATCAACTTCCTCTTGAGAAGTCGCAGCCGATGCTCCAAACATGTTGCCAAACAGACCGCCTCCCGGCGTGCCTGCATTCACGGCATCGGCACCGTAAGTGTTTATCAATCTTTCCCTTTGTTTTGCTCTGGCGCTCTCAATCGTTGTTTCTGGGCCTATGGTAAAATTCTTAAGTCCATCTTCATATTTCTTTTGTATGTCTATTAATCTTTTCTGAGACTGTATCTGATGATTCGTCGCTTCTGCAGCAAGCTGCATTGTATCAGCAAATGCTTTACCGTACTGATTTTGTTTGTCAATTAAACTTGAGAACTGTTCCCTAAGCTTTTCAGTGTTACCTGCAAGCTCTTTCATTAGTTCATCGACATCTCCCTCATCTAAGAATGTCTTAAGGGCATCTTCTAGAGATATTTGCTCTCCTCCTTCTCCTTGTTGCCTACCTTGGACTTTGCCAAGTATGCCTGCCATAATACTTTCTAGCACCGTTGGCGGCAGTAAGTCTGCGTTAATTCCAGAGGCTGCCATCTGCTTCTTGACTATGTCCAAAAATTGCTCAGGGCTCTCTAGCTGTCCCGTCTGTTGAGCTTCCTGTACAGCTGCTGAGACGATATCTGGCATCGCCTGATTCAGCCTCATTGCCTCTACGAACTCATATTGCGCTTCACCACCAACCCCAGTTCCTGCAAATGCAGTGCTCACGCCGGATTCAATTTGCGCATTCGTTGCACTCGACAGATTTTCAAATACATTAAATGCTGGCCTTGCAGATTGAGCTGACTTATGAGTATCTTCTATCTCAGCTCTCATCTCTTCAAAAGAATGATTAAATCTATTTGCAGCTTCACCCATTTCTTTTGATAGTGTCGAAAGTGAAGCTACAAGCATGTCCATAGCTGATCTAGCTAATCGAGAAGCCCTGTCAAGAGCTACCATTGCATGTTCTGTTCTTAGCCTTTCTACTTGTTCTCTTTCTAGCTCCCGGTTCATGGAAGCTATTTGACCAGCCCCATAAGCAATCGCCTCACCAGTAGCGTTAGCCTCTACCAGTAGTTTGTTCATCTCATCTTCAGATAAGTCGGAAACTGTTCTTCCTGTGCCTTGAAGCTGGCTCTGCAAAGCTACAAACGCTGCTTTTACTCCTCTGGTTTCCGCTGCACTGCCACCAACAAATTCTGAAACGTCCATTGTAAGTCGTGCTTGTCGTTCCGCTTGAAGAGCCTTGGCCATAGTCTGTGCAGCTATGTCTCCTCCCTCTAAAGCCGACTCTAAGTCTCCTGTTGAGATAGCTGTTCTTAGAGCTGCGGTGCTCAAGCTATCAAGAGACTGTTTAAATGCGTTGTCAATAGATTGTCTGAAAGCTCCTGCACCTAAGTCATCTCCAAGAGAAGACTGCATTTCCTTAACCGTATTATCAAAGACATCCGCTAACGCCTCATCTCGCCTCTCTTGCATAACTTGCATTTGATTAGCTACGTCATAAAACTCATCTTCTCCATAAGTCTGCTCGTAAGCACTCATATTAACACCCCTAGCCGCCTGTGCTCGACCAAACTCAGTGTCTGCGCCTGCTCCAGAGTGGCCCAATGCTCCTCCTTGTCCCCTCATGGCCTGATTGATATCCTTTGCCGCCCCGTAGTTAAACCCACTTTCGAAGAAATTGCGAACGCCCAACTTCACCTGATCCATGAACGAACCCATGTTTATAAAGTCGAGACTTTCACCACCTCCAAAACCTGATTTCTGAAACGCCTGATTCGCGGCTGCTTGGTCTGCTGCAAGGAATGTCTTTGTTAGTTCTTTTGTTGACTTTTGAAGCTCTAAATTAGTTATATTATTATCTTTGGCTAACAACTCCAGACTCTGGGCTGCTTTTTTACCGCTAATGCTTACGTCATTAAGCGCATTAAATGATGCCTGAGCATATTTGGCGGCATTTGCTTTTCTAAAAGTATCAAAGGCAAAGTAAACTATACCAACAATTGCCGCAAGAGGTCCGAGCTTGCCGGCAAGGCCACCTAATCCTCCCAGCACTGCTGGAAATGCAGCTGCAACTTTTTGGATAACCATCGTTGCGACAAGAGCTGAAGCGAAAACGGCAAGCTGTTTAGCTATACCTTTAAGCCCTTCAGCCGCTTTGGCTGTTGCTGGAGCCAAATCCTTAATCCCTTTTATTCCACCAATTTCCTCTATCTTTGATGGGTCTATACCTAAAAATGCATCAATAGCAGTACTGGCGGCTTTATCCAATAGATAGAAGGTGGCAGCTCCGGCAACAAGACCTGCTGAAAAAGCACCTAAAGCTGGCATTGTAATATTTTTAAGTGCTCCGGCAGTGACCGTAAAATTACCACCTAAGCTAGTGACTTTTTTCCCAAGGGCGCCAAGTCTTCCCGTAGCCGTCTTTAGAGTCTGGCTAAATCCAGCGACAAACTGTTGACCTTTTGTGCCGCCAGATAACGGATTCATTGTCCCCATTCCTCGCATATCTGGAACCCCTAGAGTGGCAACTCCTCCACTACCGGTCCCAATACCGCCCAAGGCACCTCCCATAAGTCCCGAAAGGTTTGCACCCTTCAAGGCCGTAAACGTCCCACTCAAACCAGCCATTAACATGGCAGCTGTGGTTGCTAAGTTCATTGCGTTAGCAAAGTTAAGACCTTCAGATTCAAGCTGTGCAAAAGAAGCGGTAAGCCCAGTAATCCCTGCGGTTAGGTTTGAAACTCCAAGCTGTAAAGCGGCTCCTCCTCCTCCAACAAGGCCACCATCGTTGAAGCCTACACGACCACCGCCACTAAAACCTACACGACCACCCTTTGCAAATTTATTAATGTTACTTAATTTACTATAGCCATACCTCTTAGCAGAGTCTCTGTTTATGACGAACTCACCGGGAGTTAGAAGAGCTGGTACAGTATCTGTTCCTGACGCTAAGCCTCCGGTAGCCTTTCTGGTTCTTCCCTTACCTGATCCTCCTGCGGGCATATTTGTTGTTGTGATCGTAGGAGTTCCAGTTCTAAGTAGCTTTCCTACAATAGATCCTGTATCTTTAAGTGTAGATTCACGACTAAGAGATTTCTTAGCCTCCCCTTTCGTGGCAGAGCCTGCTGAACCTTTCCCAAATACTTTATCAATAGCCTTTCTTGCATCGTCATCTATTGAGGCAATATCAAAAGTAGCCCTGTCATCTGGATCTAAAAGTGCTCCTGTTGTCTTTGAAATAAATGCTTCAAATAAAAGCCCCTTAACGGCGCTTAAGTCTACTCTGTCCAGAGCCATATCTGCAAGTTTCTGAGCGTTCTCGCTTAGTCCCGGAATCTCAAACTCGTCCATAAATTGAGAAACGTGATTGTCAAGTTCTTGCTTAATGGACTGAACCATCTTCTTATCAAGAATATTCAGCCCCCCTTCATTCAACATCCCGCCTGCAGAAGTGTATGATAGATCCATGTAGCCTAGACCTGCTTGGGCTCCAGCGGCACTAAAATGACTTTTGATTTTGTCCATGCCGGGAAGAGCAGCAAACTCTCTAAATCTAGCGCTCTCCTTTGCGCCAGCGCTAGGCCTTTTTCCAGCGTAGTTTACTCTGGTCTTTCCAGAAGTGGCGGTGAAGACATTACCAGATGTGGGGCCGCTGCTACCCTTACCCATAAACAAAGCTGTAACATCATCCCTATTAATGTTAGCTGTAGCGACCGGAATTGTTTCGTCTACTTTACCTGCCGTCTTGAATCTTTGAACAGGCCCTCCGTTAGCATACTTATTGATTTTGCTTAGCCTATCAACACCATAAGCTTCTACCGCCGACTTCCTTATTACGTACTCTCCGGGAGTCAGATTAGCTGGAACTGTATCATGATTACCCTGTCCGGGAACTAGACCACCTGTAGCAAAGCCTCTTCTTGGACCTCTAGCGGGACCTCTTCCGCCCACAGCCCCTAACCCAGTCTTAGAACTAATACTTGACAAAAGACTTATCATTGTCTTCTGGTTTTGAATCTGAGTTCCCAGATGAGTATTTTGAGTATTAGCTGCTGTAAGAATATTGCCTAGCTGAGTTGTCTGAGTTGCCGCAGAGGCAGCGGTTCTCTTCTGGGCGGCGTTACCTGTCCCTCCCACAGCCTGACCTGCAGCAGCACCCATGCCTCCTCCACCAAAGCCTCCCATGAAACCAGTGATGAATCCACCGGCAGCACGACTAATAGAACGAGCTGCAAAGGCAGTAAGCATAGGAAGCAACGGAGCCAATGTCTCACCAATACGTAAGAACGCATTTGCTATTCCTATTAATGACTTACTGATTGTAGCAAAGGTACTAGACTCTGCTATCGTCATTAGAAAATCTTGAAATCTGGACTGGACTTGTTCAAAGGCTTTTATAATTGGAGTTAAACCTTTTTCCACATCCTTGCCGAGACCCATAGCGGCTCCTTTTTGGCCTTCTATGAGTGCTTGTTGGGCTTTCCCAAAGTTCCTTAATGCAGGAACTAATTTACCCATCTGTCTAATACCACCAAGCTCTTCAGTAATAGCAGATAAAGTTAAGGCGTCTCCTTTTTGGACTATCATATCCAGCTGCTGCCCAATTCTTTGCATAGCAGGATAGAGACCAATGAAGTTACCTTGAACATCAGTAAGTTTGATGCCAAGGTTTTCAAGCATCTGAATGGTGTCTTTTCGTTGCAACCTAGTGAAGATTGTTCTTAAACCAGTAGCGATTGTTTCTGCAGACTCACGAGTCGTTGCTCTAACAGAAGTAAATATAGCAGCAAACTGATTAAGGGCATCAATAGGCTCAGTCATTTGACCAGCGGATATCGCAAACACACCACCGGCACGTCTTATGGCAGCAATCAGGTCTTGAGACTCGACAGCAAACTTCTTAGATATTTGGTTCAGAGATCCTAGTACTGCTTCAGACTGCTGAGCGGATATTCCAAACTGGTTCAAAGCAGCGATTAAACCTTCTGCTGTCTGCTTCATATCTCCAAAAGTAGGAGCTAAACTAGAACGAGCAATAGCTCTCATAGAGGCTTCTACTTGAGTCAAGTTCTGACCGGCCTGAGCAAACAATCTAGCTATCTCGATTACTTCATTGGCGTCCAGCCCAAGGGACTTAGCTGCGTTTCTAGCAGCACTTGAAATGTTTTCTAGTCCTTTAGCTGTCTGACCAGTAACCTGTTGGAGCTTGACTATTTCTCTCTGAAACTCAAGTGCCTTCGGTATTGCTTGAGTAATAGCATTTGTAAGCCTAAAGAATGTTGCAGTAACAATACCTGCAGCTGCAAACCTCTTAAAAGTAAGAGCAGTTTCTTTACCGAGGATATTCATAGCACCACCAGCTTGCTTAGCAGCGCTTCCTACTCTCGTTAAGCTACTGGAAGTTGTCTTTGATGCTGCACTTAGCTTAGTCGCACTAGCTGTGGTAGTCTTAAAAGTATTGTTAAGTCTATTAAGTTGCTGAGATCCTTTTTGAGGTACGGTTAAATTAACATTCGCATTTATATTTTTTAACTGCTGTTGTATCTTTCTAGACACAGCCCTAACATTCTTAGGGCCAGACAAAACAACTTGTGCGTTTATATTGAATGCCATTTAAATTTACCTTTATAAAATAAAACGACCATAGTAAACGTATTGCTTATTATGGTCGCTTATCCAGTTATATACTACTCTGAAGGAGCTTCCTGTTCTGGTTGCTCTTCAGGAGGTGACTCAGCCTCGGCAGCTGGCTCCTCTTTCTTCTTAGTAGTCTTTTTTCTCGGGGCTCTCTTTTTAGGAGTAGTTTTCTTTTCAGCAGTTTCGGCTTGTTCCTCTTCCTCAGCCTGCTCTTCCTCTTCTGATTCGGATTCCAAAACAATAGGATTTCCGTCTTCATCTAAGAAAGGAGAAAACTCTACCTTAAACTTGCCTTCGTCAACATCTACCTCACGACCATTGGCATCTACATAAATAAAGTTGTCGTCTTCTTGCCACTTTATAAAGTTTCCAAAAACGTCTATATGTCTGCCTTCCCTGTCAACTCTACGACCATCTTTATCAACAAGATGACCCTCTTCATTAACAAGCTTATATTGGGTGAGAAACTGGTTCTCAGGCAATGTGGAGTCTAGATCCTCAGTTCCGGATAATAGATAATAAAACTCTGTAGCACCTTTGGTACTAACTTCATCCTCTATTGATGCCAGATATGAATCTAGCCCGTGCTCATAGTACGGGTCTCCACTATCTTCATACACCAAACACTCGGCAAAAAGAAGGTTGAAACGGGCTGAATCTGCCTTGCCTTCACATGTGTTTTGATCTAAATCGCTTCTAGAAGTAAGCATCTCAACCATTCTACTTCTAGCATTTCTCATATCTAAGGCAATATTTTTAGCCTCTTCAAGACTAATTCCACCTTTAGATAATGTGAACTCACCATCAACTACAGACTTTTTCAATGTCTGATATTCATTCTCTTTTTGATCATTCCAGAGATTTCTTTTTCTTAGATTGTCATCTAGCTGGTCTCTAAGAATGTCACCGTTTTCGAGAGCTCGGTTAAAAGTTTTAGACCTTATCTCACTTCCCTTCCTGAGAGTAGCGACACTAGGTCTGACAACCGCATATTTAACCCCATCCACCTCAAAAACCCTTTTGTCTTCGTCTTTTACATTATTGGCCATTGTTATATATCCTTATCCTCATCTTGAAAATGAAATTTAGTTACGTATCTGTCCCAACTTATTGTATAGTAGTTGAGCTCATTTTGTACTGCCCTAAGGTTAGAATTTCCTAAGTCCAGTATATCTGTTCTGGTTCGAGACCAAACTTTTCTCCACTCTTTTTGGTCTTCGCTAAGCTTATCATATTCTATTCCATGTCCCCATAGAAATCCAAAGTCTTCTTCAAAAGTTGCTAATGCTCCTATTGTAGTTGTGTTAAATTTTTTTGTTATGTTATTCTTAAGCCTTTTCTTGGACTGATCTTTATAGTTTTTATCCATGTGGCTCCTGTTATCCTCCTCTCCTAGAGTTCTTTAATTCTTCCATCATTTGTTTCCTTAGCTCTAATTTAACATCGCTAAGCTCCATGTCTTCAACTTGACCCCTCTCCTTGACTTCTGCCTGTTTGTTTTTTAACTTCATTCTTTCGTTGTGTTCATTTATACCAAATATTCTATTTGCGTCGGACTTGGTATCTGCCATGACAAATACCTCATTCCCCTTCTGATCAATAGCTTTGTCCACAGACTTCTTTTCTCTTGATTTTTTCATCTTCTCTTGCTCTTTGAGCATCCATCCATCAAACATGTCATCATCTTCAAATACGTCTTCGGGCGGGGAGTCTGGACTTTGAAAGGCGTTATCGTACATCTTGGAGTACGCCATAATCACCCTTTGTAGCGCATTCAAGCTTGATGTCGGTATATCAAATGGGCCTGACTTGCCTCCAGCATTCCAGAACGACTTCCAAGGCTCTTTTCTTGATATTTCCCTAAGGCTACTAAATAGGTGCGAAAAGCTACTGGTCCAAGCAGACGCCGCTTCCTGAAGTATTTTAGAAGAAGAATCATAAACATCTGAGTGGGTATATACATGACAATCCTGAGCCACATCAACTATTCTTAGGGCTAGAACGAATTGGTCGATAGAGGACTCTGTGAAGCCTTCTATTGTCAGACTGTCAAAAGAATTTTTAGTCTCAGTAGACTCTTCAATGAGAACTTTGAGTCCTTTTATTCTAGACCTCAGAGAGTTCACAGCTTTGGAGTTAAGCCTTGACTCAAACAAATTAATTTTATACTTTTCGAGCTCTTTCTCGGCTTCTTGAAGATGGGCATCATCGCTATTTGTCCATATGCCTAACTCGTGCAGTTTTTGCTTGGCTTGGTCCCTTGTCATCATTTGCTGAAAACGTAGATTGTGAGTCTGCTTTTTCACATAGAATTCTGCAAGCTGATGCATTTCTTGCGTTGCAGGAATTATTTTATAAAGCTTGTCATCGAGTTCAAAGAAGCAAATCCCAGAAAGGATAAAAGATACAGCTTCTTCCAGTTCCCTTTTTTCCATATATAAATCCTAAATCCTAGTTCTGCTATATTATCCACTCGCCCAATGGCTATCGCTTCAAAAATAGCAGTTTGAGCCACGGAGGATATACTCCGTGACCCTAATCTGCTGTTACAAACTAAGTCTTACTTAAGACTTGGAATTCTACCACCAGTCGATCCACTTGGATCAGAGGACATTGTGGTGTCCGCTGAGTGCACGACAGTGAAATCATTAAATGTTTGATAACTATAAGTAACAGTAGCGTTTCCACCACCAGCATCTCCTCCTCCGTAACTTACCGAAGAAAGACGATTCTTTGTACCTAAGTCAAGCCCAAGGCCTTCGCAAGTTGCGATAGCAATGGTTTGTTCTGAGGTGTTTTTATAGCCAGAGCATTCTACCGTACTTTTGTCGATAGCATTAATCATATCACCACGATTGGCTGTTACTTCAAAGTCACATGTAACTTCTACTGGGAATGTAACTGTCTTAGCGTATGGACGCTTCATACCAAGTCTGAAGATATCTTCTCTACCAATATCGCAAGAAACAGTAATACTAGCAAGGTTGGTATCACTTCTACCACCCTCAACATTATAATCATTGACTGTGCCAATTTCAGTTGGGAACGTAGATCCACCTATCCAGAGTTGCTCTCTTCTTGCTACTCCGAAGTCTCCACTTGGACTGTCGTTGTTGCCACTAAATGCACCAGCAGCCGAGCCCGGAGTATACGGTATAGTACCTCCATCGGTATTTGTAGCGCCAGCGCCCCATGCCTTATAGTTTCCTACAAGAGTAACATCTTCTGTGAAATAATCATCCAGAGGGAAGTTATAGCCAACTGAAGAAACCTGCAAGCCTGACATCTCCACATAATATGAAGGAGTGCCTGCAGCTGCATTATTAGCTTCGTCCCATATACCTAGCTGAACACGGCATTTACCCTGAACTCTTTTTTCGAGTTGAGGACCAGTGTCCGCAATTTCAGATTGGTCTTTGGTGGCTGCACAAAATATAGGTTTGTAACCGTCTAAAACTTTAGACATTGTTACTTCAACATCAGGAACACCTTCAATGTTCTCGTAAATAGCGAGCTGCCCGAGCTCAAAAGTTTGTTCTAGATTGAAGGTCGTTGTTATACCAACAGACTGGACGCCATGAATAGCTTCCATATCGGACCCAGAATTGGTGCCGACTGTGACCTGTTGTATAGCATAATAGATTCTATTATTACCGGCCATTATAAATCTCCTAAATTAAAGATACGTATCTACTCAACAATACACCATTTAACCCATAAATACTTCAAAACTTACCCTTACAGTACCTTGATGCAGCCTTTGTGTAAGGGATTGCATCTCTGTAACTGAAATATCGGTAAATCTAGCCTTTTTGTACCTGTATTGCTCAGTCTCTACTATGTCATCATAGTTCAATGGAGAAGTGGTTTTCATTCCTCTGTAATCAAGAGGAAATACCCCACTATCTGCCAAAGTATTGCTATTATACAGCCATATAGTGCTGTCTTTCTGCAGAGTAAGAATATCAATTATCTGGTTTCTCCACCATCTATCCTCTGCAAGAACGTGGAAGAGCATGTCTTGTTTTATAATTTGCGAAGTATTACCCATCTGGTAGGGCTGCATCCGTCTGCGAGAAACAGTTTCGACAACAATAGCAGGCATCTGAACTCTATGATTTGCTAGTATTCCCCACGAACCAGAGCCAGAAAGGAGATAGCTAGGGTCATCTACCCTAAGTGAGTCGTATTGTAATTCGTCCCACCAAGGTGCTTGATCTGCTATGTAAGCCTGAACATTTCTATAGCTGTACTCTGCCTGAACTGTACTGGAGGTTGATATAGCTGAGTCGAATACTACTCTGCCATTAGGATAGTCGTAATGGTGTGAAAATGCGCCTTCTCCAGTTGTCTTGTAAGAGCTATCTACATAGACTCCTGAGACTTGAATCGGGTTGTATCCTGAATACGGAGTGCCCGTTTCCCACACCCAATCCTTTCTTGAAGATTCCCATACTTGACCGTCAGTGTATGCCGGGTCTTGAACAGGTCTCAACCTGTCGAATGTACCCCCCCAAGCTCCAGATGTAGGAATAGTGACATCGGTCCAACCACCAATGCCGAGCATCCCCCAATCTATATACCATTTTAGGTTAGATTCGAGCTCAGAATTAAGAAGGCTATTTCCAACTTCTGTTACTTTTTGAAATTTTGTATACGGAGGACAGCTCATTTACAATACCTTTGTTATTTCCCTTCTTACAATTACATCTATTTCGTCTTGTATATTTTCTAACGCCCTTGTAGCAAAGTTGTCACTTGCAGTTCCTTGTGCTTCAGCAGGAACTCTCCAGCTTGAACTGTCTCTTCTTACCATGATTCCACCCTTAGTCCTTCCGAACCTAGAAGGCTTGAATGAGTAGCTATTGACTATAGCCCTGCTTCCCTCAAGAAGCAACCATCTTAACCAAGGAAGAGAAACTCCCTTTTCTGTGGTAAATTCAGCAGCAGGTAGCGACAGTGCCATACTGTAGTCTTTATCCACGAAGTCAATTAGAATTCCTCCAAGATCTGATAATGCCTTAACGTAGCTAACCTCAATTGAATCCGCCCATAGCTCAATCACAGATGCTATTCTAGATGCGCCGTCAGGCAGACCTAACTGAACCCTTAACGGGCCCGAAGCTATAGATTGAACCTCTGGAGCAGTCATCAAACGATCCATGACCAGAGTCTGCAGAGCGAACTCTATCGACTCTGTTATCAGATTCATGGAAGACATTAATCTTTTATTTATTTCTCTTTTAACGTCTCGTTCAAATTTTTTCTCCCATCCGGACTCTAACCTGACCTCAAACATTAGTTTGTTCTTCTCCAATTGCAAAAGACAAACTCATTGTTACCAAAACCAACTGGCTGTGGATCAGATATCCTTTCAAACTTATGGTGGCCATAGTTTGATATATCTATAGATGTTTGAAGCTCCTTCGCCCTTTTTAGCTTAGGGGTCATTTCCTTTTTAGCAATTGTTTGGATTGTGCCATCGGGATCATTTACGGAAACGCCTAAGTCCATAAACTGCGAATAATCATATATGACTCCAAGACTTACATTCTCAGAAGATATACTTGGCTTTTTCCCTTGCCCGTGACATATAGGACACATACCACCATTCCTAAAAGGAACAGGGCCTCCATGTTGATACCTATTCGATGACTTTTTACCTATTGGGTCATATGTGCAATTAACACAGTCCTCCCACTTGGTAACGCCAAAGAACAGCGTACACTCAACCGTTAAGGCGGTATCTTCTAATAATGATCCGATAGCATTATTAAACAGAGTTTTCATATCATCTGTTATGATGCCGGAAAATGGATTAACCATTGTTTACCTCTTAACTAGTGCAAGGAGGACAACCTGTGAACATATTTTCATAAGTAGCATTGATAGTTCCAGTTGTAGGAACAGAAGCCATCGTGTCGTCTAAAGCTCCCCTTATGACATAATTGCTAGTACCAGCATCCGCAGGAGCTCCTTTTGGACTTTGTACAACAATACTGCCGTTTTGGATAGGATTAGACCCGTCAACCTTATCTACTATAGCCATTTTTATTTACCTTTATAAATTATTGTTAATCTCTTCCAATCTGAGGTGGTATATTACTACCGCCAGCATGACTCGTAGGATCGTAGTCATTAGAAACGAATGGACTCATCAAGACCCTTATTATCTGCTTACCCTTATAACTAAAGTTATACTCATTCTTTAGTTCCTCATACGTTTGACAAGGACCTAGGTTAAGAAGAGCTCCAAGCTGCACACCGTAGCTGCTAGTCTGCAAAGATGCTGGACCAAGTCTAGCGGTAACACCTTGCAGTAGTGCTCTAGTTCTGAAGTTGCCAGTATCAGCCATGCAAGCTGCTTTAAGAACAACTAGAGATATGAAGTCAATGCCGTCTAAGGATACAGTAGCAGGATCTGGAGTTACTGTTTCTAGCGTCACATCCACAGTATAGTCTGTGGCAAAATTCACTTCTACAGGTAAGAAGTATGCAGAGGTTGTTAATAAACTATTGAGTCTCGCATCTGTATAGGTAGAACTAGAAGGGTCATTAAGCATAGTTCTAAGCATGGTTCTTCCAATTGTCTTCCAGCTCATATTTGTCTCCCTGTGAAATAAAATATTCGTCTAAAAGAATATACACCAAAAAAAAGAGCCGCCTTAAGCAACCAATGGTCACAAAAAGCGGCCTTTTGTTAGAAAAGATATACCTTAGAACGCGCCCAAGATTACTCTTCTGTTGTCAAGAGCAGCAAAACCTTGCTCAGCCCAACCGTAGAAACCAGCTCTTTTCTGACGATGCAATGTATCATCTTCAAAGATCTGAACTTCTTGTCGGATTGGCATAACAAAACTATCTTGATTTCTTAGGTCAAGACCTACAACGAACTGTTTCTTAGCTACTCCGGGGTTCGGAAGGGTAGCTGTGAGGTCGTTCAATAGATAGTTCTGATATTCCTGACCTTCTCCGAGCTCATCAAGAGTATGAATGTTTACTTGGAAGATTCGACTCAAGAGTCCACCTTCACGAGTAATCAATTCTCTTCTTGTGATATCATCGACTTCATCTACACCCCAGTTTCTGATGTCTTCGACACCTTCTGGACTGATGTAGAGGTCAGTTAGCTCTCCTCGGTTAACCGAGGTGCTATTGCCGCCACCATTTCTTCTAACGATGGTTTTCAGCAAAGACACAAGTCTCTTAGAGAAGTATCCTGCCGATGCATCTGGATCATATACAGTGATATTACGATTTCTAGCTGCAGCCAGAATTGTGTGCCAGCCATCGTCGTTCATCTTTTTGACAAACTGCGATTGCATAACATCCATTGCTCTGCCAACAACATCCCATCTAGCGTCTCTAGCATACTTAAGTAAGTAGTCAATTGAAGCGCCAACGTCATAAGTTGGGACCATTACATAGTCACCTTCTACATGTCGTTCTGGAATACGACCGTGATTAGGGATAGTATATGCGACGAATTCTTTCTCAGTTCCGGGAGCAATGAAATCCAAGGGGAATTCAGTGCTAGCACCGGGAGCAAGGCGAATAGGTTCGAAAATACCATCGAGAATATCACCACTTAAAACTCCTTTTCGGAGAGGAAGCTCTAGTGCTTTCGCAAGTTCAGCGGTTGCGCTTAGAGACTCTTCTCTGACCAATGAACCTGCTTGGCGCAGTAGTTCATTCATCTCTGGAGTCGGTTCGAATAACTTTCTTGTAGTCATTTCTAATCTATCTCCTATTTAAACGATGTTAATTTCAACTTTAACATACCCGTCTGCATCTTTGACAGAAAGGAATCTACCGATTTGTGTAGCGCCAGTATCTTGGTCAGGGGTAATAAGCCCGTTGGCCATAGGATAGGCTGGTGTACCAGCAGCGATAGTGGCAGAAGGAGAACCCTCTACCATGTTAGTAACAACTGTCCCACGACGAAGCAATAGGACTTTACCGCCCTTTTGTACTTCATCTTTGTGGAAATTAATGTGTTGACGAGTTAGATCAAGGTTAACTACGTCATTCAGTAACAGACCAGCAGGCAAATCACCGGAGCCCCCAGTGGCAACAATAACGGCAGCATTGCTATCGTCCATTGCGGCCCCAGAGCCAGCAGTGCTGTGGGTTACAATAACCCCTCTTTCACCTGTTTCGTTCATGAAAAAGCTGAGATCTGTTAGATGTTCAACTCTATCTGGTTTAAGTGCCATTTAAGTTCTCCCTCTTAATCTTCTGAGTTTAAAACATACGAATTCACCCAGCTCTGCAGGCCTGCACGAACCGTCTCTGCTTCATCTTCAATTTCGTCAGAAGGAACTGCTAAGTCCGCTTCTTCTTCAATCGAAGCTGTCTCTAAGACTTCTTCATCAACCTCTTCGCTCGCTTCGGATTCTTCGACCTCTTTTTTGTTTTTCTTTTTGTCTTTATCGCCATGATAGTTCATGCCGGACTCCAAGGTTTCTTCGGTCTCAGTCTCTTCAGCTTCGGTGGTAAAAGAATCACTAGCATCTTCAGCTTCTGAAACTGTTTTCAGTGCTGCAATAGTGCTAACAATATCTTGAAACTGTTCATCTGAAAGGGAAGCAAAAGTTTCCAGCTTTGAATCTACTTCATCTTCGCTGATACCAGCTTCAATGAGACTAGATGCTCTGCTTTGTCTTTTCTTTTCCTCTTCCAAACTTGCGATAGCGTCTTCAGCTATCTTACGTGCTTCTGCCTCTTCAGCAACTTTAGACAACAAGTCTTCTTTTGCTGCGTTGGCTTCTTCTAGATCAGCTTGAGCCGATGCTAAAGATTCAGAAAGGGCTTCAACTGTCTGATTTAATTCAGCCAGCTCACCTTCCATCTTCTCAACATTGGCATTTGAGAGTTTACTCAAAAGCTCTTTGTTTTCTTCTTGAACAGAAGAAAGAGCTTCCTTTAACTCTTTTACCTGATCACTTAAAAAATCGTTGGACATAAGATTCTTCTCCTCTTGTGGTTCCACTTTAGAAAGAATTTCTTTTTCTACTTTAGATGATACACCATTTTGTTTAGAAAACAGGTTTTTTGAGACAGAAGCTCCGGCAAAATCAAAGATATGCCCGCGATCAAAAATAATACTGTCCGGGTTGGCAGGCTTTTCAACAAACCCTTTGCCGGAGAAAGTAATATTCCTAAGCAGTCTACCCACTTTATGACCTTGGTACTCACCAGTACCTCCATACGCTCTTAAATGTCTTGATAAGAACGAGGTGTCTTCACTTCTAGCTATAATCTTATTCTCTTCGTTAGGTGTTCTAACAGCATAATCAAAGCCTCTAAAGATACACTCCATAGAGACAAACATATTACCTTCTTCTATTTTTCTTATTAAATCCTCTGCTCTAGCTTTATATTCAGGGTCTTGCCACTGTCTGTATATAACAGAAGAAACTAGTATATGGTAATTATCTGGCAACTCATTGGCTTCTGTTGTTTCGTCGATAAGTTGAAACTCATCATCAACAGCCCAGCTTCCTATAATTCCACCTACTATCTTTTTTTCGTCGTGTTCTAAATTTGCGGGCTTGAACTTAGGAGTGTTCTTTGCCTCCCAAATCTCACCTTTTGCAAAAACGTCATCATTTCTATTCCAAGAAGAAGTAACCAAAATAGAAAAGGTGTGATAAATATCTAAATCTTTTACCCCACCTTGAGCTAGCATGTCTGACATCTTCAGCTTACATGAATTAAGTACTGAAGGTTTGAAGCTATCTGGCTCAAAAAGAGGCGATGCGTAAGCTATGGATGCTTGACTTTTTATTAAGTCGCCTATTCCATCTGCTATCTCTGATTTGTATATTGCAATTTCGCTCATTTAACTATCTCCAAAAAGGAGGTTTTGGTTGTTCATTATTCTCGGCTGGTGCTTCAGCTGGTGCCTCTTCTGGGGACTCGTTAACAGGTGGAGCCTCAGGAGCTGGAGCTGGAGCTGGATCATTGCCGCAATCATCGCAATCATCTGGGTCCGGGTATGTGTCCGGAAGCTTTGGTACTACCGTCATTTTTCTCTCCTTATAAAAAGTTTCGTCTAATTAAATACACCATTTACTGCTTTTCTTTAAAGTTGGCATAGAAAGAAGCCTTTAGGCTTCTGATCTCTTCGATAGTTAGGCGTCGGTCAGCATCTTTTGATGCTTGGAATATCCAAGATTCACATTCTTTATGAACAGAACGAGAAATTGGTTCTGAGTTTATTGCCTTAGCTATTTGCTCAGCATTGACTTCAGAGTTATAGTCTAGATTACATAGTATCTCAAACTTTAATCTTTCTGCCATAGACTTCTCGTCCCTACTTAAACTCCTGATATTCTTTTTATTGAATTGCTCCAATATTGCAGGTTTCATAAAGTCTGATATCTTTTCCTGTGCTGACTTTGCCCATATCTCAATAGACGCCTTCAAAGCAGGTTTAAACTGCCTGCGTTCTCTAGGAACAGAATCTCGGGAGTTCATGGGCCTACCTTCTGGCTCAGGAGATGGAGCATCTGGTTCTGGTAACTTAGGGCTCTTAGAGTCTTTCTTTCTAAGCTCTAAAGCGCTTTTTTCCCCATTCCTCTTGTCTTTTAAGTCAAGGCCAACCTCAGAAGGAGAAGCAACGCCTGTTTGCAATGCTATCTTCTCAAGGCTATGCTGCTTATCAACCGAATGGTATGGACTTACTTTCTCGGACATAGAACCCCTTTGTCTCTTGATATCCTCTTTGCTCAACCTATTCTGTTCAACAGTAGGTTTAGCCTTAACATTTCTCTGGACAAACTCGTCGCTGATAATATTTCTATCTGCCAAGTTTATCAACAACTGTGTCATTGAAGCTGGATCTTCTAGATACATAAAATCGAATTCTATTTGTGCTGGAGCTCTAAATCCCATTGCTGACTGCACTAGCTTAATTTGATGATTCCAAAACTCTACTAGTATTTCACGAACATAATTAAGTCTCTCAGTAAGCGTCTTGAGAGAGATAAAGTTATTTGTTGTTCCGCTAGCCCCAAATGTTCCAGTCAGTGTCGGAGGAATGCCTAAGCATGAGTAAATAGACATTAAAGTAGGTCGATATTTTTCATCGCCCAAAAATCTCTGAACGTCAGATCCTGTCTCTAGTAGTTCAATATCAGGACCCCAGACAATATCCATTGTTCCACCACCAACATTAGAACCAAGTATACTACTTAGCGCGCTAGCGGCATTAGCTGTAGGTGCAAGTTTATGTTCTAAGTTACCTAGCTTCCATACTCTTATCTTATTCACAGCTCCGTCAAGAGCAGCTTTGTCAGCGAGCTTTAGCTTTTCATAAAGAATAAGGTCGTCAAAGCAGGCATATGTCATAGGATCTGCCCATTGTTGCCAATCATCTTTTTTATAATGAAACATAAAGGTCTTTTCGGGAGGTAAGAGGATAGACCTATTAGACTGATTCATAAGCTCTTTAAGCTCAAGCGGAATGCTATCAAGTATAGCTCTGTCGTCCTTGTTTGGACTTTTGTTGAGCTTGTCCATATATCTCTTAAGAGTAGGAGGAAGCTTTATCTTATACCTCTTTACTCCAGTAAGATTAGAGACAGGGCCTCCTACAACGTCTATATTCAGTGGATCAAGAAAGATATACTGCCAAGGTATTTCATTTTTAGAGAATGCCTTACTGTTTATAATAGCACTCATATCTGCAGCAGCAACAGAACGTTGCATTTCGTCTCTTTTCTTTTTGTTTATCTTTGCTGTCTTCATTCTTATAGGAACGTTTGCTTCCCTGAACAGCAGATTGCAGAATCTCTCCGAAACGAACTTGCCTTTGCATCTAGTAAACCAGTCATTATAGAATCTTTCTATTCTAGGACTAGAGTGAACAAGTCTAACACCTTGACATGCAAAGTCTCCCATGAGGTCGATTGCATTTCTTATTAAACCTATTCTTCTATAAGCTCTTCTAGCAAAAGCTATAATCTCTTTGCTTTTCTGAGGGACTGCCTCAGTGGGGCGATAGGCATCGTAATCACTACCTCTAAGTCCGGGTCTTCCGCTTTGATAGGTAGTCAGCCCTGAGAAGTCTCTACTTCTTGAGCCTAATGCAGCGCTAGCAAACTCTGGAATAGCTGAACTATATGCCTGTATAGCGTCTCTGCGTTCTGCAGCATCTTCCGAAGCCCAACTGACATATGATTCGCCTTCTGGTAAAATTGAACTCTTAGGATATTTTTTATCAACCAACTGTAAGCACTCCAATAGGTATTAAAATTATAGTAATGACTATTAACATTTACACCAATATTAATTATTTCTGTTTATAGCCCTGAAGACAGAAGAGTCCATGCTCTGCGCCCATTCAGGACCTATGTACATCCCTTGCTGAGTAGTGGACGGCGTATCTGAGCCAACAACCATCCCTATAGTGTTATATGTCGGCGCCGGAAGAGCTCTGTGGATAGTTCTAGCTATCATGTTAGCTATAACAATAGCACTATAACGGTCTTTTCTCATCCTGCCCTTTTTGCCTGTCCCTAGCTTTATTTCGGGAGTAGACCATCTTTCTCGGCCTGCATTTGTAACTGTCATAACAATGGTAGATAGCTCATCTTTAAGTTCTTCAACTTCCATCACAGCATCCTCAAGTGTATCGTAGAGTCTTAGAGCCGTACTCTCTCCAATCTTTTCCTTAATCTCTTTAAATGCGATCTTATCTTTTTCCGTCATTAGACTTAGAGTAAGGGTGTCAAATCTGGGGAAAAGCAAGACCTTGTCTTCTAAGTCTTTCCTGAGACCGTGATTAGCCTGAGATGTCCACTTAGCACTGGCAAAGTTAACTAATTCTAATATATGGTCACCTGCCATAGCATCTGTATCTTTTGTCTTGCCATCTTCTATTATTTCATATATAGGTCTTTCACCCGGCTTAAGCTTATCTAAGTCTCTTAAAGATTCAGCTATTGTGAAACCTCCACCTTGAGAGTCTATTCCAAGCCTTACACAAGGGAATGATCTCATTAGGTCTCTAATCTTTCGAGCACAGAAAGAATAGTAGTCATGCGCATCGGTAAGCCCTATTTTCTTTCGTCCAGCAAAATCCTTCTTGTTAGTTGTCCATCCATATACAACCCTCTGATGCTCTGGGTGGAGCTCTAATACTACCACCGCAAAGTTATCTTGCTCAGAAGCAGGGTCAACACCTATAACATACTTCTTATTTGGATCTCCCTTTGTCATTACGTCAAAAGCATCAGGACACCAGTCGGGCCAGTTATGACCACCGACATTTGAATCGCTAGCGACACAGGCATGTATCAAGCTTCTCTTAAAGAATCCCTGACTATCAGATGTAAAGCATGCACCATACTCCATCTGATAAATACCATTATGCATTGTCGCTCTAGATCGAGCCACCTGCTGGTCGTCCATAAAGCCTTCGGGTATAATCTCATATGGTACTCTTATAATCGAAAAAGATTTCCAATTGAGCCTCTTCATGTAGTCAGGTATCTCATCATCACCCTCTTCTGATTCCTCTTCTGGCTTATTTCTTACTTTACCAGAAGTTCCCTTATTTATTATTGTAGACTTATATTTTCTCCAGTATTCAGCATATGGCTCAAAGTCATATCCTGCCGTTCCAGCTATAATAGACTGGTTGGCCGACCGATCTTCATATTGAGATTCTTGAGCATCGTTCCAGACGCCCTGCTCTTTCATCTTCTTTCGTCTAGCTGCTTCCTTAACATTCTGTGTGGGATTGCTAGAAACAGCCGCAAACCCAGCGACAACAGTCTCGTAGATATGCGTAGGAATAGAGTTAAACTCGTCTGCAATGATTGTATGTGCACGCAAACCTCTAATCTTGTTTCCATCACCCAGAGGAACGGCCATAGCCCAGCTATCGTTCACCTTCATGGTGCAGCGGTCAACATCTCTTCTTGGCCCACTTGAATCTGTACAGATACTTTGCAGAATAGGAGCGTTTCTCCAGATGGTATCCATATATTCAAAGATAACCTTCGACTGCCTGAATGCAGCACCTACAATTACTATCTTAGTTCCGGGTATAAGAGTCGTCTTAAGAAGGCAGTATACCGCTAGAAGGAAAGACTTACCAAAACCACGAGATGCAATATACATAGGGAAAGGCCGTCTCCAAAGTTCTCTAAGTATACACGTTTGTATTGGTAGCAGCTCTATGCCTAAGAGCGTCTTGACAGTCCAGTGAAAGTATTCTGGATCTCTCATTTTTTTGAGTACATATAAGTGAAAATCGTTCTTCTCTTTGTCGCTTAGGTTGGAGAGCGGCTTTCTTATTGACTTTAGATCATCCTCATCTAATCCTAACCAAGCATTCTCGTATGCATTTATATCAATGTTGGAGCTCATGAACTTTCCTCATTATATAGAACGCAACTTCCTCAGCTCTCTTTTTATCCCCACAGGCTATAACGTGTATCCCGTGCTGAAGTCTAGCTGTGGAAATAACTCTATTGATGTATTTGCCCTTTATTTTTATACTGCTCCACTTTGACCTAGGAACACTAGATCCCTCTGGGTATCTTTCTATGTCTGACCAACTGAACTCTAAAATTAAAAAAGCATAAGGAAAAGTAGACATTCTTTGCAGTTCTTTATGGAATCTCTTTTCGCTACAGTTCCCCGCTAGCTCGGACACACTTTCTTTTCTCTCTATGCATAGGATGTGTTCCATCCCTTCAATAGCATAGTCACCTATCTCGACCTTGGCTTTAGTGGTTCCCGAACAGTAAGCGTTCTCATCATACCACCAGCCATGACCTTCCTTCTCCCTAGTGTCACGAATGACCTGAAATCTATTGCTCATCTTCTTTCTTCTTTATTCTCTGAATGGCGTCCCACTCTAGTATTTTAAAGAAGAAGCTTTCATAAACCTCTTCGTTATTTTTTATCGCATCATGACATTTCTTACACAATGTGATACCATTTGTTACATCATATCTCATAGAAGGATGACTAGCCCACTTTTTAATATGATGAACATGTAGTTTGCTTTTTGAACCACATCCCGGATACCTGCAAACATGACCATCCCTCTTACGCACTTCTTTTCTGAAGTTAGCGTAAGCAGGATCGTCGTAGTTTCTGGAGTTATTATAGTTCGAGCGAAAGTTCTTTTTCTTCTTCGGCATCAAGATCACTCTCTAACATTCTATGTACTAAATCTTCAAATGACACCTCCGGATTCCAGCCAAGCTTTTCTATTGCCTTAGACGGCTCTCCTCTAAGATATTCCACCTCTGCCGGTCTGTAAAACTCAGGGTCTATTACCACGAAGTCTGAGTAGTCATCAATCTCGAAATATTCAAAAGCATGAACTAGAAAGTCATGGACGCTGTGTGTTTCTCCAGTAGCTATCACATAGTCTTCAGGCTCCTCCTGCTGCAGCATAAGCCACATTGCCTTCACATAGTCCTCAGCATGCCCCCAGTCTCTAAATGCGTGGAGATTGCCTAGACGGAGCTTAGGAAACTCAGACCTTCTTGAGTGAATATTATCATCATCGAAGAAGAAGTGTCTTGGGTCAGCATCAAGTCCTTGATCAAATGCCCACTTGGCAAAAGCAGCTAACCATTTAGTTATCTTTCTAGTAACGAAGTTTTCACCTCTTCGTTCGCTCTCGTGATTGAAAAGTATTCCGCATGAACAATGAAGACCGAAACCTTCTCTATAGATCCGCACCAAGTGGTGGGATGCTAGCTTCGCAGCACCATAGGGACTCTGAGGCTCAAAAGACGTTGCTTCATCTTGAAATTTTTCAGAATTTAATTCACATTCCGTGTTCGCGACTAGTTCTCCGTCAACAAGAACGTCGTAGTTCTTTCCGAACATTTCACTCGTGCTAGCTTGATAAAATCTTGTGGAAGGTGAGAATCGTCTAATTGCCTCAAGGAAATTCACCACCCCTATCGTATTGACTTGGATAGTGTAATTAGGCTGGTCAAACGATGTTCCGACATGTGACTGTGCAGCAAGGTTATAAATTTCATCAGGTTGATGCTTATCAACTATAGAATATACAGATCCGCTATCTATAATCTCAAACTCTTCTACAGAAAATAATTCTGAGTCTATATGCGATATTCTGTCATGATTAGAAGTGCTTGCCCTGCGCTTAAGGCCAACTACCTCATATCCTTTTTCTAATAGCAGTTCTGCTAGAAAAGATCCATCCTGACCGGTAATGCCAGTTATTAAAGCTTTCCTCACTTATTCATACTCCTCGTCTTTAACTGTGTCAGCATTAAGGAACGGCTGGTCTACTCCTCCATCCTCGAATGTATGGTAGTCAGATAGTGCCTTTAACGCTTTATTTGCAGCAAGCCTATTGATTTCCATACTCTCTTCCTCACGCTTACGAAACTGTTCATCATCAAGTTGTTTTAACCAAGCTGAGAAGTTTGTCTTTGCGTCAGCTGCGTTTCGCTTACGCTGTTCTCTTGTCCCCTTCAAATCTTTCAGGAGACGCTCCTTCTTTGTCAGCAATTTCTCATGTTCATTAATATAAGCAGACTTACTAGCCATCGCAGCACCTAATTGCGTCTGGAAACTAGCGATAGCCTGAGTGTCTTGCATATCTGTAGGTTTTCTTATTTCATCGTCAATAAGCTGATTGAGTCGTGCGACATTCTGAAGAACTTCTTGTCGGTCTTCCATTCCACGATTAATTAAAACCTCGGTCCTGATAACCTCTAAAATCTGCATCTCTTCCGTGTGAGTAACGTCCTCTGAGAACTGGCGGTAATAATCAATCCACTGATGTTCAAAGAAAATCAATTCAGAATCATGAAACTGCTTTCTTAATTCATTATAATAATATCTTTGCCTAAGATTAATAAGAAGATGCTCTTCATCTGTTAAATCGCGCGCCTTTAAATTTTCCTTATCAATGAACTTCTGGATAGGCCCCGTAGTCCTGTTTAAAGTCTCTGCTATCTCTTCAATAGATAAATCAAAACAGTTTTGCCTAATATAGTCCATTTCTCCATTAGAAAGTTTACCACGTTTCCTTGTCAATATTATGCTCCTCAACTATTAAGTTTATTTCCTCTAGCAGCCTAGTTCTTCTATTCTTAGAAAGCTTTAGATTATTAATGAATCTTATCCAGTCCTCTCGTAAAGAAACCGGAAGCGCTATATCTATTATCTCAAATACTTCCTTCGTAAATAAAGTACTAAAGAAGCTCTCATTGTGTTCGTTTTGTTCAAATTCTAATGTAACTGATTTCATCAGGCTTTTCTTAGCGTTATTGCGTTCACACCACCCTTTATATAGTGCACACTCATCTTGTCTATCGAAAGCTAGGCATTTTTGGTTTTTAAAGAACTCGCATGTATCACATGGCTTCTCTGGTCTGGAATAATTATTCCTCTTAAAGTTATAGAGGCGATTTCTTACATGTGTCCAGAGAAAATTCTCAAGTGGTCTCTTTTCATCATACTTTTCTAGACCCTCCCAAGCAAACAGACTTGCCTGCTGCTTGATGTCATCTACTTCATGATAACCAAAGCGAAATTTCCTACAAAGTCTTGTAGCAACCCTCTCTATGGTCTCTATGACTTCTTCCTCAGTCATGTTAGAAGGAATGTGCAAATTAATCCTCTAGATTCTCTAAGAGTTCTTCAATATCTTTTTCCTCTGCTGCATTGGCTAGCTCTTCTTGAACTTCTTGGTCCAGCTCCTCAGACGCTGTTACCTTAAGCTCAGACGGCGTTAGCTTTACATTGTCTTTGTCTGTCATAAAACTTTCCCTTTACATGAAACAATTTTCTGTTATAGGTTATATAATATTATATACACGAAAGACCACTTTTAGGGGATTAAAATGAACATAAAATGGACAGAAGAAGACAAGCAGTTCGTTATAGATAACTCAAAGTACATGAAAGATAAAGAAGTTGCTGAAAAGTTAAGTGAACAAGCTGGTAGAAAGGTCTCTCTTGACGCTGTTAGGAAGATGAGACAAAAGTTAGGTATAAAAAAGAAACAAGGGCGAGGTATATGCGGAGTTATAGACGATGAACAAGGAAGATAAGAAAAAGTTGGTGGATAGCTACAAGTATTGGTGGCATTCTATTGACTTTGGAGACGGGGTTTGGTCGGATGGAGAGAAAGCAAATTTTTTACCCGTAGAAAAAAGGATGATAAGTGAAGTTGAAAAATGGCGATTTCCTAAAAATTACTTCAAAGGTAAGAGAGTATTAGATATTGGAAGCTGGGACGGATATTACGCATTCCTAGCAGAAGAAAGAGGGGCTTCAGAGGTTGTTGCTTTAGACTTATGGTCAGAAAAGATCTCGCTCGGATTCGATAAAAAAACAAAAGAAGGGTTTGATATAGCCAAGTCTATAAAGAATTCTAATGTTATAGACATAGATATGAATATATATGATGCTACGGAAGAAGTACTAGGAAAATTTGATGTGGTTCTATTCGCAGGAGTGCTGTATCATCTGCAAGATCCAATGCGGGCCTTAAGAGCGATATGGAATATAATGAACGAGAACAGCAGCCTAATGGTGGAGACAACAACAATACCTAATAGCAGAGGATATGGCAATGCTATCATTGCTCAGTTCCACCCACTAGCCGAAGTAAATAACGATTCAACAAACTTTTGGAATTTTAGTAAGAGTGCTTTAAAAGCAGTTCTAGAAGAATTGAACTTTGTAGTAAAAGAGTTCCCTAGGGTTATAGCTGAAGGCGAAGATTCTGAGAGGTCGATATGTTACTGCAAAAAGCCGGTAGACAGAAGGAATAGACTGGAACAGTGGAAAAACGAACTGTAAAGGAGGTAGCCAAATGACCACTTTTATAAATGTCAAACGACCAGTTTTTTAGATAAACCTTCCAAGTATTGTCTGCACCACCTAGCACATTTTTTTAATCGGGACGGCAGAAGTCGGAGATTATAAAACTACCCCCTCGCGAGGAGGGTGTCGAGCTAGCACTATACCCCTAGAAATGACTGTATTAAAACGATGTATTATTACGATACATTTGTAGCTATATGATACACTGATAAATTAGCTGATATAATCAACCGGCGACATAAAATAAAATACTTATCTGCTTATATACTTATATAATAGTGTCATAAAAAATAAATAAAAATTATCTGTAGATTGGCATAGTTTGGCACGGGGATTGCACTATATATACTATAGAAACAAACTTATTAGCGAAAGAGATAAAATGAATTACGTAGCTTATGAAATCAAACGCTCCAAAGAAACCGCAACCGGCACACGCTACCTAGTGCGATGCAACCGACTAGGGAAGTACGCTATTACTACTTGGGTAGGTTCAACCGGCTCATCTATGGGAACCGTCGAGTGTCAAGGTAAACGGGATTACGTCCTAAAAAAATGGGATAAAATTGTCGGAAGTAGGCAAAAATTTCATTAGTAATGACCAGATGTGTCACGCTCATAGACGATAATAATAATATAAGAAGTTAAACGAAAGGAAAGATTATGAAACTAGAAACATTCAAACAGGCTATCGAAGGCCAAAAAACGATTCGCCTCACTCACAAGATGGCACGCGGTGACGGTCATATTACTGTCAACCGTAAGGTTGAAGTGTCCGACTTGACCGTAGGCGAAAGCGGACTAATCGAATACACTTGCTACTTGGCCGGAGTGTGTCGGCACGTTCTGACAAGAGTGTCAGAGGTTGTCGAAGTCGAACCAGTGGCTAAGCCGTTGAATATTCATGAGCAATTCGGAATGACTGTTGAGGAATGGAACGCTTCACAGTCGGCTTGGGATGTGTTGCACGACATGCACGGATTGCGTAATATGTAGTCTGCCATTTTGGCAGCTCGGGCCGGCCCCAAGTCGCTATTGAGACATAATCTCATTAAGAAAATAAATAGGATTATTCTGAGAAAATACTCAAGTATCTATTGACAAATGCCGATAAATATAATATAGTTAAGGTATAAGAGTTAAACGAAAGGATAAAGAAAATGAATTTATATGAATGGTCATTAGAGAACGAAGCGCTAGTCACGTTCGTAATCATTCCTGCGCTACTGTTACCCGTAGGATTCGTTATAGAAAAACTTATGAAAAAGTTTGAAAATTGTTAAGATTACCCTTGACAAATGACGATGTTTATGGTATAATATAATCATGTTAAACGAAAGGAAAAACAACATGACCAAGAACGAAGCAAAGCTAGAAATATTCAAGATTGACCGCCGAGTTGAAAAGCTAATCGAACAGCACAAGTATGAGTTAGGCGAACATAATAAAAACTGTATCGTCGATGAGATGTGCAGCTTGTGGCGGGAAAAAGGAAAGTTGCAAAATATCATAAATAGTTAAAGTTACCCCTTGACAAGTGCCGATAATTATGGTATAATGATAGTATCAAACGAAAGGAAATGATATGAAAGTTTCAGATTTACAACCAGCGGCTTGGCCGAAATCACCATCGGTAGAAAATCCTAATTCGGACTCATACCGATTATTTACCAATGACTTCAATAAAAATAATTTCATTGAAGAAAATGGTGACGTTGAGATTGTTTGGAATGAACGGTGGAAACACTGGGAAGTTCCTGCCTTTGCTGAAGGTCGTGCGGCTTACTGCAAAGCTAAGCAGAGATACTGCGAACAGCATGGAAGCGAATAAGCTCTGTCTGTTTGCCTTTAATGGGGTTACACGTGAGTTCTGTTTGCCTTTTATAGGGTTACACTGGAGATTATAAAGATATGGAATTTGTAGTATATAAGTCAGAGAAAGATAATACAGGCCGATTGGTTGAGCTTGTATATAATAGACACTGTGAGCATTACGAAGTTGTAGTGAATGGATTGACAGAGTTCAATTCAGAAAGATACGAACAGGCAAATTATGAATTTGAAATGGAGTGTGTATAATGAGTGATAAATTAAATGAGTGGTTGTTTTGGGGATTGTCCTCAGTATGGCTAGGGTTTGGATGTTATATCATATGGGTGACTAGATGAGGATGCGAAGAATTCACGCGGTACAATTAGCTAGAGAGTTCAAGCGATTGGAAAAGAAGAAACCAGTACAGAAGAAGAAAGGGATATTATCATGGCTAGGGAAACAGAAGTAAAATCGGCAGTGCTTTGCACATTGGCATTATTGGCTGGCTTATGTTGTGCGTTGATGTTAGGATGCAAGACATCGGCAAAGGTAGAAGGCGGTGCGGAGATTATAGAATTAAAGCCGCTTGAGACGCAAGAGCTTACAGTGCCTAATCATGACTATAGCGCTATTTGTAAAGGGTGTGGTTTTGCGGAGGGGACTGACTCATGGTGTGATCTTCATACTAACCCATTCAGTAACCCCGATAATCCAATCATGATTTCAGAAAGTCACTGCATTGCGATGCGACAGAGATAGGGCGTGCTGTTCCGCTTCTTAATTAAATAGAGCAGATTTCCTTTCGTTGTGGCCTGCCGGTTGAGCTTTCAGCCGGTGGGCTTTTTGTTTTTCTCAATCTAGCTTTCTTGGTTTTGCTATAAAAAGTAGACTTGGGGCCCGCCCGGCACGGCTGTTGAGACTCGATCTCAATAAGGAAAAAAGTCAGGTATTTCTCCGGAATCTCTAAAGTATTGGGCTTGTGCTTGCCGATAATATATAATAGAATGAAAGGAGAACAATATGACATTCTTATTTTTATTAATTGGCGCTTGCTTGGTTGGTTTTCTTGGGGCAGAAGTTTTACAATAAAATTCTGATTTTCCTCTTGACAACCGGCCTGACTTATGGTATAATGTAGGCATAACAAGTTCACTTCTCGAAAGGTTTTTTCTATGTTCTCTAAATTTGACACCAACCCACAATCCGACGAACTGACCGCCGCTGACCTGTACGACGCACAGGCTGAATGGGAGGCGGAGCAGTATGAGGCCGAGATGGCCGAAATCGCTGAAGCTCAGTGGGAGGCCTTTATGGCTGACCACGAAGCCGAATACGAGTGGACGGAGGAAGCCATCGCGTGGGAGGAAGGGATGCATCCCGACAACCTCTACGACGGCGAACCCGTTATGGATTTACCGAATGACCTTTATATGGTCTTCGACGATCCCGACTATTGGGGTTAGCGTGCAAGGGGGAACTGGAGCCGCAAGGCTAGGGTTAAGAGCCACTGAATCCCGAGGCAACCTGCCAAAATGGCAGCTGGGGCCGGCCCAAAGTCCTTAATGAGACTGAATCTCAATAAGCTAAAAAACATTATATTATTTTCAGAAAATGTCTGATGAGTGACCAGATGTGTCACACCTATGTGCGATAATATATATAGAAAGGTTGAGACAATGATAACTAACAAACAGATAGCAATAGCAAAACACAACGCGAGCAAGAAACGACACGCGGACATATTCACGGGATGCCTATCAGCCGGCACGCTGAAGCAAACCCACCACAAAATAAAGCCCCTAAAACTTCTAAAAAAAATGAATAATAATCGGGCGCAGTGACCAACCGTGTCACACCCCTATGGTATAATATAGACATAACAAAAACGAGAACGAAAGGAAATAAAATGAATAATCGTTACCTAGTAGCCAAAGAAGACAATCAACGAATCATCGCCAATATCGTCGCTAAGCTCGATGAGCTTTACAAGACCAACCGCACGCTGATTGACCAAGACAGCCAAGCGGCTTGGCAAGCTATCGAAGAAAACTGGCAGTATATGCGAGAATTAGAAGCTCGACTGGCAGACAGAAAAAACCCTAAAATTTACAAAGAAATATGAGCAGAGTGACCAACCGTGTCACACCCATAGACGATAATATATATAGTTAAGAAGTTAAACGAAAGGAACTAAAATGAATACACAATGGAAATCAACAATCGGAAACCTGCGAACCTATCAAGGTGACATTGTTCACGTTATAAGCGAAAGCGAATACTGGAACGAAGCAAAGGTTATGTTTACGAGTCCAAAAGAAAATCAGCCAACCGGCATCTTTACCGTTGGGCTACCACGTTTGAAGAAACTTGGACAAAATTAGAAAAGCGAAAAGAATTAATTTGCAATCGGCTAAATGCTATGTTAAAATCTTAGTAAAGAAACTAAACGAAACGAAAAGGAAAAGTTATGATAACTGCAGATGAAAGAGCCCAAGACGGGCTAGACTTGTTCGAGATTAACGGCTCGCAAAGTTTTGAGATGGAAAACGAAACCCTGAAAATCTGTGCGACTGAAGACGGAACAATATACCGTTCTGTCCGTGGCCTAGATATCAGAGACGCAGACGGAAACTCTGTATTCAGTTTGTCATGGTCTGAAACTGGCGTATGCGGTACGCTGTACAATGAAGAATTTACGGTAGAGATAACGGAGGAATTTTAATTATGGCTAAGTATAGTAAGATGTTCAGGAATGCGGGGATGAACTCAAGGTCATCATATGGAAAGTTTGCTAAGTTCTACACTTGCAAAGCTAAGAAACAAGAAACTCGAAAAGGAAAAAAATAATGTTAAAAGCAACAACAACGCGCAAGGTATACGATAACGCTGGCAATGAGTGGGACGTTCACGGCTGGTACTTAACGCAGCACGGTTGGGAATATTGGCAACTAGAGCCGGCTGACCAATACGGTTGTGCTATGTGTTACGTTCAGGGGATGGCGTGCGAGTTTGGAACTGTCAACCTTCAGCACATCGCTAAGTATGTAATCAGTAGCACAGAGGGTTTCGGCTTATGGGATTTGTCACCACCATATGACGGAGATATGCAACCGTGGCAATGGTCAGAAAATGAAGGGGAAGAACTATGAGAATTTTACAAACAGATTGCACGCCGGAAGAAGTGCAACAGGATATGCCGGAGCTACAGAGATTAAACGCTGAAGCGATGGAAACAGAATTGATGTGGGAGTTCTTCGGTGGAACAATCACACTAGAAAACGGACACAAGTATCAGGTAACGGGAGAATAGACATGCAAGAGTATTTTGAATTCCTAGAAGATTTACGAGACAGCGGTTCCATGAATATGATGGGAGCGCCGAGAGAACTAGAATATGCGTTTGGCCTAGACAGGGCAGAGGCTCGGGAAGTATTTAGCAAGTGGTGCGAATCACTGAAAGGAAATTGAAAATGATGCAGTATAAAGTTCAGGGCAACATATTACCAACGCATATCATGCCGGAAGGTGAGCATGCTGTAAAGGCTACTGTCATTAGTCAATGGGTAGATGCTGATAGCCCGCTAGATGCAGCGGCTGAGTTCTTAATGGATAACGATAAGGTAAACGCTAGCCCTATCCTAGTGGTAGATAGTGATTACAATATCGGAAACTACCCTCTTGACTATGTGAAGATTGCTATAGATTACAGGGTAGGACTTAGAGAAAGATCGTCGTAAGTCGTTGATATCAAAGGACTTAGGGCGATGAGGCCCGCCGCGCAGCGCCGCCTTCCCCTCTGTGGGGGGATAAAAATATATGATATATTTCTGAAAAAATAAGTGGATTGAGTGGATTTCTCTTGCAATTTGTGCCGATATATATTATATTAGAGGCATACAAGTTAATCAATCGAAAGGATTTACCATGCACGTTGAAATTTTCTTTGAAACCGCCGAACTCGCCGCCAACTTCAATGACTTCCCTGTTGTTGCCCTCGATGGTGACAGGGTTGTCATCCATGTGGATTGGCACCCATCGCATTGGGGCGAACTGACCACCGAACTCATGGACATGGTCGGCGTTGTCGATTGCGATACTTGTGATTTTTTCTAAATTTTCTCAAGTTTGCCCTTGACATTTGCCGATATATATTGTATAATAAAAGCATAACAACAACGGGGACTGGAGCATTTTCGCTAGGGTTAAGAGCCACTGAATCCCACACAACTCGAAAGGTTTTACTATGTTCTCTAAATTTGACACAAATCCACAATCCGACGAACTGACCGCCGCTGACCTGTACAACGCACAGGCCGAATGGGAGGCCGAGCAGTACGAGGTCGAGATGGCCGAAATCGCTCAGGCACAGTGGGAGGCGTTCCAAGCTGACCACGAAGCGGAATACGAATGGACGGAGGAAGCCATCGAATGGGAGGAAGGGATGCACCCTGATAATCTGTATGACGACGATCCGTACAGCGGTGAAATGTGGGAGGATACCTACGACGATCCCGCCGATATGTACGAGTGGGATTGTGATCTGTATAACGAATTTTAGGGGGTAGAATTACTATGCGTAAGAAG
>JAYJLX010040930.1:0-28309 GCA_036873525.1 Chalinula nematifera
GGATCCAGTTTCAGGTAAATGTATCATGCATGCCTATTCATTGAAATGGTGAATGGAGCCTGTAACCACCCACGGCAATGGGTACTACCTTAAACAAGTCTATTTGGGATGCAAAGAAGTGTCCTTTAATGAAAAGCATATGCTCCATTTGTTAGGACTGACATGGGTCGCAAATCATTTTTGCTTTCATGCAATATCTGTGTAGTAGCATGAACATAATAATAATATAACATATTTTATACTTATAGTTTGTATAGTCTATTTTACTATTTTGTTGTATATCGTAATTTTAAGGGCATATTGCTCAAGGACAGCCCTTTTTATGACTTGATGCTTAAGAACTGATTTGTGATTTGTTTGTGTGCGTGTGTTGTGTGTGTGTGACAATGGGGTACTTAATGTTAAAACTATATTTGCATGCATAAACCCTTAATATGCTGCTACAGTGTAGCTCTGTATGACGACCTTTCTTTTTCTTATAGATACACCTTGATAACCCTGATCCTGAAATAAGCCTGCTCTACTTCTTGAGAACAACATGTATGATACCCAATAAGTTCAATAGTATTATTGTTATTGCTGGATTGTTTCCTGTTGTATAGTGCGGTTAACTGGTACTAAACAAGGCTGTAATGAAGGAGGGTGTGGTGCTTGTACTGTCATGATCTCAAAATATGATCCAATGAACGATAAAATAAAGTGAGTATTTAAACTGGACGAATGCATTGCATTATTTGGGGTGACCCTTCATAAGCATATAAATCTAGCTCCTTATTCAAGTTATTTGTTGCAGTTTAATTTGTTAATTATGTGTTTCAGTTCAGCCTTGTGTAGTCAGACCCTTGTACCTCAAAGACAGGGTGGGAAGGTTTGGCTACACGAGACTGTTTCAGTTAAGTGATCAACAAATCAAGCTCAAACAAAGTAATAGAAACAAAGCCGCTCTACTCAGTGGCATTACGCTTCTGTCATGATCATTACATGTAGCTAAGAATTTGAACATGAATAGTGTCCCGAGTTCTTTTCCAGCAAAGTCATGTTGTATGTTGTCTAAATGGATACACATCACTACATAAATTTGTGTGGCATCAACGGCTAGGATGGACATCATACACCAAGAACTACAGCAAACTTCTGAGTCTGATCTCAAATCTGCTACAATCTCTAATTCAGCTTTATCAAAAGTTCAGAACTCTTCTGTTGGTTTTGCATACAGAACAGCTGTGTAGTTTTAATGGATCCTAACAAATGGTCGTTTAGGTAGCTGACTTTTAGCCATTATTAAATGCTCAGGTCATGTAATCTGATAACATGTGTTTTATGATCCCCATACACCTACGCTTTCAACTAGTGTGGGGCTCGCTCAGGCTCACCCTAATAAAGGGATTATTTGATATAAGAATCATGTATGTAACTTAATAGCGTTATCAGACTAGTTTTGTATGAAGAACAGGAAACAAGGTTTCTCCCTTTCCCCAGCAAAAGAAGAATCACTATAATAAAAAGTTTTGTCTTTACAAAAGTTTGAAGTAAAGTGTTTTATTTGCATTACTGCTCTAATAAGACGTGGTAGGTCCTGTATGTCTGACATTGCATGTGTATACGCGATACATGAGGAAAAGTCAGCAAAAAATGCATACAAGTAACTACATGAAGCTCATTGCTGTATAGTAGATGAGAAATCTTGTATTGATTTGTGTATGGATGTGGCTCAACATTAGGCCAGTGGAAGCATGGTGGAAGTAGAAACAGCTTTACTACATATGTTCTCCTGCTCATTCTACTTCATTGTTTGTGGTATTGAGAAGGACTAACACTCAGTACCCATAATTACAGTTCAGAATGTTAGTTGAAATGTGTAGAAAATACATGAAAATTGAACTTGTAATACAAGTATTTACAAGAAAGAATCCAAGTAATCCAAGTTGTAGAGATTATGAAAATTGAAATACAAGTAAATACAAGTAGATGTAATTTTGTAGTAGGTGTGCAATGTCTGCTGTATGTACACATTTCTATCTATTGTCTTATAATTGATTGTGCGTCATAAACCCTGCCCACAACAAAAAGTATGTAAGAGCCTACCTTTTTTCATTCCCGGGGGGGGGGAGAGGGGGTGGCACTCCCTAAGGCAGGTATCAAAGGCACTGCTCCTTGTTTTTGGGATTTTTGAGTTTTAAAGGAAGTCTGAGATGCAATCTGAGCACCTATGGGAGCCGTGGGTACAATTCTGACTGGTCAGGTGGAGCATTGGGTGTGGGTGACTTGAAGGGGCAGGGCTGCAAAATGGTGGAAGTGGGTCTGAAAGTGGTGGTTTCACCGAGCATCTGGTCGCCCCATTTCCATGGGAACAGCAAGAGTGCACAATTTCTGTCACTGATTGAAAGTACTGGACGCACCAAAAATAATAGCCGAGTTTGGTTGCAGTCAGTCTCACTGTGCGGTCGGCATTGACATTATAGAAATGCTGAGTCAGCAAGTGATTATCGGCCAAAGATTAATTCGGTAACTAAAAGGTTAAAGCTTGATTTGCAATATTTATGTAGCTGGAATTTTCACTTGTTATTTTACAAAAAAATTCAATTTTTGTAAGATTACAATGTAAATAGATTTACATTTCATTGTGAAGAACTTACATTTTATTTTTTAGTGGATTTCTAAACCAAAATTAAATTCAAATCCAAAAGTTCCGTATGAAAATGTACATGTACAAGATTTTCTGAAACAAACAGGTTATCAAAGAATCAACTCAAATCTTATAAACAACCAAGTACACATGTACAGTGAAGTACAAATTGTATCTTATCTGTTTCGACCGGGAGCTCTAATCTTCCTCACTACCTGTGGCATCAGTACATCATATTATGTCATCGTCATCATCATTGTAACTATGTATTCCATGTTTGTACACATGTTTGTCATTTTTACCAATGAGGCAGACTAGAGCACCTAGTTGAAACATTGGGGCTTGTAAGTTACATTTCGTGTTTCACTGTATGTAAAAATTTGTATAGTATGTGTCAACTGAAAATGATTCTCTTGGTTCATATAAGTATGACAATTCTTGGTTCATATAAGTATGACAATTCTTGGTTCATATAAGTATGACAATTCTTGGTTCATATAAGTATGACAATGCATGTATAATTCAACAAAGTTTTACTCCATTAATTAATATCCAGTGCTTAAGTAATATTTTGTGAGCATTGATTTCCTTGTATTGAAATAGTATTTGCATGTTTTGTTTGTTGTTTTTACTTTGTGCATATATATAGACACTTCTCTGTGACTGCTTGCTTGATATCTATCTGTTCACTGGATGGAATGGCCATTACCACCATTGAAGGAATTGGTAGCACTGGAACTAAACTACATCCTTGTCAGGTTAGTATAATTAATTACAATAATATTGGTTAGACCCATTACTGTGTTATAATAGAGGAGTATAGCTCAGTGTCATGGTACCCAATGTGGATATTGTACTCCAGGAATGGTAATGTCTATGTATACATTACTAAGGAATAATCCACAACCAACAGAACAGGAAATGGAAGCATCGTTGAGAGGTAAAATAGTACTTACTTGCATTTTAATGAGTTAACTAGGGTTGTTGATGGGAACTGAGTGTATGCATGTAGTCTGTAAATATGGCTGGAAAGGTTTTTATATTTGTGACCTGCTCTGAGGAAACCTGATCTCTGTCGCAAAAATGATTTTCTGAGTTATTTATACCACTGGATAGAGCGGTAAATGCTCTTTAAAATGAGCTACAAGACGAAAGAATCTGTGGTAGCACCAGGAAGAAACGAACGGTTGAAAAAACTAAAACCGTTCGCGTTTTTTTGACGATCGCGATCGACGGTCTGTCTTTATCGACTTGCAACTTCACGAACCTCCAGCGTTCGCTTCTGAAACTTTATCTCTTACCTCTACAGAGCTTCCTTAGCTAGCAGAGCAAGTTCTGTAACCATATCTTTAAACACAGCCGCATTCGAGTCTCTTGAAGGTCCCTCACCGTTCGAGAATTCCGCCATTATTTTTACGACCACGCCTTACGTTTTTAATTATAACTAGAATTCAATTTTTGCGTCAGAGATCAGGTTTTCTCAGAGCAGGTCACATTTATATTTTCTGTGTTCAGGTAATCTGTGTCGTTGTACTGGTTATCGATCTATACTGGATAGTTTTAGACCATTTTGTGTTGGCTGTGACTGTAAAGCAATGCAAGATTACTCAAATGTAGAGTTTATAGCTAATTTAATATTTAATATAATAATACTGCTAATGCATGTCCACGTATGTCATTGTGATATACTTTATTAGGCTGCTGAAGGTAGTGCTAGTTTATTATCTCAGAATGATATTTGTATTGATGCCACTCAAGAACCAATATTCCCACCTGAACTCAAGGTTAGATTATTTAATGATCAATAATTTCTTAATGTTTAAAATCATTCATTAGGTATATTGGTCAAAGCTATCCTCACCGGTTTGTCTTCAAGGACCTCGTATTCGTTGGTATCAGCCAATTTCCTTGGAACAACTGTTACAGTTAAGGAAAACGTATCCAAGGGATGAATCTAATTGCAACAGGATTGTTGCTGGGAATATGGCTATACAGCACTGTGAGAAGGAGTGATTTAAGCAATGCATGTGGTCGTGTTTTACTTATAAATATGAATTCCAGTTAGTTTATCTAGCACCAGTTTTGCAGTTCTGTTTTACATGTACATTAAAATATGTGCACATGTGGCACAATATCTTATGGTAAATGCATGTAGCTTACTAGTGTTATCTAATGCTGGTTATTCAGGTGTCGATGATTATGCTGACTGCAAAGCAATATGTTGCAGTAGTTAATGGCATAAAAATACTTGAAGCTAGCAGCAGCAGGTGCATTCTAGTGAAGCACAGTCTGATTAGCATCATCTTACTGAGGGTTAAGTTCTTCCCTGAGTACAATGCTGCCAAAAGTATATAGCTGTCGTTTATTGTGCAGTAGTTCTTGATGGCGTACTTTGAATCAAGCCAAAACTCCCATAATACATACATGTGTAATGTATATAATTATGTATATATATACCATGGCTTCGAGGGAAATATGGCCAATATACAACTGCAACCCTGAGATATCATCTTGAGGAGAAGCAGAGGGCTGATATGGGGGGGGGGATGGGAGTGTTGTATATTGGCTGTATTTCCAGGGTAGCCATGGTGCATATGATATATTCTATAGCTAGCAAAAGCAGGGACAATATGAAAAACAGGGCAAATATGGCGTATCATCATCCTTGTCAGCCCATTGATGTTTTGTTAACTATGGTATTATAGCATAATTATATATTTTGTTGAAGATATTAACTTGCATCACTTAAATTCTAGTTTATGCGCAAGTTTATTAATAACATTATTACGTATAGGTTATATACTGAGGTAAAAGTTTTTATGGGATTATCAACCGAACGACAAAATGCAAGGGTGATGAATGCCATAGAAACCGTATTGAGGTATATAACCGGCTTGTACCATCACATCGTTTGCCATAGCAACAGCATAGTGCACAAACCTGCTATAAAAGCGTCGTTTAGTAGCATAATTCTTCATTCTCAAGACGCAAACATAGATGGAAGAAGGAAGAGGACCATTCACTCTGGACTGTTCTTGCTCACCATATTTTCCAAGAAGACTCCGCCCTACTGTTTGCTACTAACCTGTGATCATGCCTTGAATTTTTTTTCGTGCGTGGAAGATTCAAGACTCAAGAGTAACTTACTGAGAGTTCCACTCACTAGTCACAGGCATCGATTATCGACATTTTTTGTCTAGGAGCTAGTAGCTGTTCTGTGGGAGCATTATCTAGCTTCATTTTCTTGTAGGATAAACTTTTGACATAACAAATACGGGTTAGTCTGCAGCATTCAGTAAAACCTTCGATTCATAAGTGCTCAGTTTTTGAGTGACACATTTTTTTGGCTCAGCGCTTTTGCTATTGTGTTTCATTAGACTACTTTTCAACTTGTTTTTTACATAAATCAAAATAAAAAAAATAAGATAAAAAAAATTGTCTTTTTTCAATGAATAAAGATTGAATTCAGAAAGATTCTACTTCCAGATCACCATGCACATTCCCCAGTAAATTATTTATCTACCTCCAGTAAAGGAATTATCAACCTCCGGGTAAAAAAAAATATCAACTAGAGCTGTGAACCTGACATATATTTGTTATCCAGTTAATTGACACTTTAAAAGGTTCAGTTATCCAGTTAACTGAAAACCAGTGACTAAAGAAGTTTTTTTAACCTTAAAAATTTCTAAAATCAATTTCTTTTCTTTTGTACTGTTAAATTATGAATTTTATTAAATGAAACAACTAGTGGACACTAGAAGTACCGTAAAGCCGTTGAAGTTAGAGTGGGTTTTATTTTCGCTTAATTTCGTGGTTAAAATGGCTTACTACTTAACACTGTATCGTTTATTGATGGAATGGGCTGGATTATAAGGCTTTCCTTATCTAAACTAACATGCCATCATGCGTTTATCAACAACAGCTATTCAATAATAGGTAAATAAAAATAGAAAATATTGATTTTTCTCAGCCAACCGCAAAATTTCTTGCCCTTGAAATTAAAGGGCTTTATGGTATCAAGGGACAATCATTTGATACAAGAGAGCTGCCAGCAGGAGATATGTTTTAACCATTTTATTACAAACTGAAACATAATTAGACTAGCTTCAGTGAGTAAGCACATGGCATCCATACATTAAAAAAAAGATCCAGTTATTGAATTTCTTATTCGGTTAATTGATTAAATTCAATAAATCGGTCTTCTGACCGGTTAACTTAAACCGATTCACAGCTCTAACATCAACCTCCCGGACTAGTTCTAGGTTTGTATGGAATTTATCAACCTAATTTCGATCCATCTATTCGAACTAGTCATGGTACAAAGTAGTATAGCTTTTTACATTTATGTCATATATCATTGTACAGTATTACCCAGTGTAATGGGTTAGTGATCAGCATTGTCCTGTGCTTAGTTAATAGTTTGTTACTGTAATCGTACATAATTATATTTCATTACACCATAAAAAAGGGTTAAGACTCGGTTGCTGCGGGAAAAATCGATTCACAAAGGCCATTCGTTGTGAGCACTTGTCAGACTTCATAGAGGACAATGAACAAAATTAATAGTAAGTCTTGTTTTTCTGTATCTGGAGTTCCAACAAAGTTGGAAGATGTTGTGGGAGAAATGAGAATTAGAAACACTGTCTAGGAGTGATAGTATGGCTAATATACATATGACAACATCACATGTACAATGTATTTTCACAAGACTATCTACTGTATGTCCTTATCTGCACCCTGAATAGTAGCTTCATCAAAAGTCCATTCTTCCTATGCCAGTGAGGCAGGGAGGATTTGTTCCTTTGATCTTTTCACAGCAAGATGATATAGCTTCGTAGGACCTGTGCTTTCCACTGTCGGAGTAGCTGACACTCAATCTACCACAGTAAAACAGCCTGATACGATTCGTAAAATCATAGTCCTCATTAAAAAAGCTTTTGTGCGAATATTGTCTTGTTTTGCGATTTCTAAGCTTTTGTATGGAGTATGGCTGTTTTAGCCAAGATGATGTCACCATAATTTCAGTAAGGCTGGGCAATATTGAAACTTTTTTTATCAATATTGCTCTAAATATTAAAAATATTGATACTGTCACGAGCGAGGACTGTATTTTCTTTTCTTCACTTCGATAGCGACCCAATAGCCCCTATTTCCCGAAACCCCCTTTCTCCTTCAATTGACAGTTAAACGAACGTCTTCTTTCTTAAGGTTATGGGCTTCCCGTTTTACCGCCAACAAAAAAATTTAATTATAAGTAAAATAAACTAACACGTCGACTACCGTATCCCTCCCCAGTACATGGTTCGGGATAAAATATTAACAATGTGAAATGTAAGGGCAGAGCTGAACTCATAATTATAGAGATAGATGAATAATAATGGTCCATGTACTTTCAGATAGGTGACAAAAGAGGAGCCCACTGAATTGTTATTCCCATTAGTGAACCGCCAAGGGGTCTGGAGCCAGCGTGGTGTCTATTGGCAGATTCCCCATCAACTGCAAAAATGGGGATAAGTTGATCAGGGGACGTACGGATGTATCTGAGATATGCTGAGGGCTCCCAATGGCCTAGTGTTTTAATGACCGGGATAGGAATGCCGACTGCTGCTGCTGTAGTTGCCGCCCCAATGCGAAAGCTGTGGCCACAGTAGGGGGAAGGATCAACACCTGCTCTGATAAGGGCCTGCGGCACCTGAGTTATGAGAGCTACCCTCTACAAGGGGGTGCCATCGGTAAACAAGAATAATGGCCCTGGAACAGGGGGACGTACTGCATGCCAAGGTAATTTAATACTGCCACCACTTGGCACACTTTGTGAAACAAACGCCACACGATAAGGGTGATACCCCGTCCAAACTGGTCAGTCTTGCTGTGCCGCAGGTGAACGGACATCCATGTCGGATCCTGCCAACTGTTCACAGCTATGTCCTCTGCCGTGAGAATTGGGGCATGGTCACGCCCCTCTTGAAGATTCCAATTGTGTGTAAGTTCCCCTCCCTGAAGGAATGCGAAAAAGCCAAGGCAGCAGGCTGCCCATTGCACCTTTGCATGTATGGAAACCAGGGAGGAGTTCCAAATTGCCATGAGGCGAAGGAGAATATTGAGAGTGATTGGAAGTCGAGATGATCTATGTGCTGGCATGAGTGGGGATGTACTCGAGGTGGACAAGTGGGAAGCTCCTGTAACTGCGTAATGTAACCGAGGCAAGTGAATCGAAGTGATGTATGTCAAAGGTGTCTGGGAGGCCCCTATAAATGATGTATGGCAGACAAATATGTCTTAATGGTTATGGTTTAATAAGGTAACCCCTCTCAGGCTAGAGAGACAACAAATAAACACAAGGTGCTCTCTAGCATCGGGAATAGGGGGAGGTTGTAGAAATAACAGACCATCAGGAAACGCTGCATTGCAGGTGCCTCTGGTGTTGGGGAGATACCAGCGCCAAGGTATCTCTGAACTGACTCCTCCAGCTTGGTGAGGTCCATGTGGTGGGTGTGTCCGTGAGGAGGCCCAATAATGGAGGTGGGAGGAACACTGGAGTGGCTTGTGGAAAAGTAGAGATAAAGGAGATTCGATTGTCGCGGGACAATACATCAGCAAGGTCATTGTCGAGTGTCGACCCCCAGAACATGCACTGCAGTAAAACTAAACCCATGATGGGCAGCAAAAAAGAAAAGGCAGCGACTCAGGTGTGCGAGGTGTGGCTCCCTGCAGGACCGCCTGTTCACTATATCCACCACGGCTGCATTATAACAGCAAAATGACATGACTGAACACGTCCATCTTGCTCCCCAAACGGCAGCTGCTACTACGATGGGTACCATTTCCTTCTCTGAGATGTTAACCTGTGACCAGGCATCTGGCCATTGGATGTGTCAACTGGTGATAGAAATGCCCCACAACCCCATAACCCCGAGGCGTCCGAGGTGCACATAAAATGCTCTGACCCAACCTTGTGCATACTGATACAGCTATCTCCAGCGCCTGGCCACATTGGGTGGATTGGGAGAGGCTTACAAACAGGAAATCGTCCAGGTAGTGGATTAAGGAGTCCACTCTGTGGCTGACAATTGCCCACGAGAGCCCATCGGCCACCGCTGAGAAGATCTTTGGAGCTGAGCGTAACCCGAATGGTAGACATGTATCCACTAGTGTGGCTCCACCTCATTCCATACCCAACAGAGGGCGATCTGCTGGTTGGACTGGTATCATTCTATTCATGCTCTTGAGTTCCAACTTCGCCAGCTTGGCACCCACACCCCATTGTTGTACTAGCTCAACTGCCTGGTCGACTGAGCTGTACTTTAATGACTTTAATGAGCAAAGAGACAAGTCAATCCATCGTTAACACGTACAGTGATCCTGTGGATAGGTCTACAATCAAATGCCACCTGTTTGGTTGGCCAAATTTTGGAATGATCCCCATTGGGCTGCAATGGATACCGGGAGCAGTGCCCGAAATTGGACCCATCAGTCGCCCCTCCTGCAGCTCTGTCCGGAGGTAGGCCTCCACTACTTTGGGGTTTTTATGAATGGAATGACTGTTACCCAGTCTGGGCCTTAGCAAGACCCGGGAGGGGTCAAACCCAATCCTAAAGCCCTTAACAAGATCGTCCCATATGTACCAAGTAAAGGATTGGTCTGGATGTGCATCCCAGTGCTGGATAGGGGGAGGAGGAGCTAGTCTAGGCAAGGGGGGGTGCGGCTGGTGGTACTGGCCGCCTGCCCGGTGTAGTTCCCATAGATCCTTCGTGTATAGATAGCGACCACCAGTGATGTTGCAGCATGGAACGGATCCTGCAAAACAGATAAAGGCATTGAGAACCATGCCAGTATCAGTAAGCTATTAATCAACTATCAATGAGGAGGCCAATGCCACTTCCCCAGAGTTTCATTGCAGGTGTGCGGTGTTGTGTACTTATAGGAGTGGCTGCTGTCCTTGGCCACACCCACTTAACTCAACATGCATGCACTCGAATAATTATGCACTGTTGTAAACCAGATCACTAGAGGAATGACACACAAACAATACACTGTTAGAATACGCAAATGGCTCTCTTGTCTTCCTTGGGTATCTTCTCTAGTGACGGTTCTAGTTCGATTCTTCTTGGTGGATCAGTCTGCTCCCTTTGTGAGCTAGACAATCTATGAGGACAATGGAGAGAACTAGCTGTACATAGGACAGATTCACCTTGCCTTCGAAGGCCCTTTCTATGAGAAGAACTCTTAAGACGTCCCCTGCCAGTGGTTTACAATGGTATTGTCCCTCCGTCCTCTTGAGTCTGTTCAGATGCGCCTCGAGGTTCTCTCATGAGTGAGTGAGCTGGGTACGTGACAGTATTACTCCGGGCGCTGGAGCTCTCCTAGATCGTTCTTACTTCAAACACAGTCAACACTACTACTGAGCAGCAAGGAGCATGCTCAGATATTTGTTATTCCAAATCAATAAAATATATTACATACATAGTCAAATAATTACAGTTATAAATCTATAAGTATAATACACAACATAATGTAAACATTAAGATAGTACAAAATCTATATTCAGTTCATAACATACAGCAGCTGACATTGATTTGACTGAATGGGTAAATGAAGATTAACTGAATGAGTAAATGACAATTGACTGAATGAATAACTGAACAACAGCAAAAGATAAAGAGGGGACCATGCCCCTGAAACATCACCATGTCTGACATTCATGTTTTTATTTGGATGAGTCTAACTCATTGTAGGGGGTGACTCCGTATTGCCCATCATGCAAGATTTCTTCCCTTGGGTGGCTGGTGATTTGCGTTCCCTCTTTGTACATGCCAGGGCAATGTGCTCAGTACTAAAACTTTTCTGGCAAACATGCCGGAACCTGCACGCCGCTCTAATGTATGTGCCCTTTGTTGAACTTGCGGCATACCTCAGTCCGGAGGGTTTTGAGTTTGGGTATCGCTCCAGCGCTTGGAGGGCGCAGTCTGCTGTCCCACGATCCGACTCAAAGCACAGGGTGCAAAACCTGGATGATCCACCCCCAGCTCCTTGGTAGTTGACAGCAGGGAGGGATTGACTTCGCCCCAGTTAAAGAGGGTGGGATTGGCTGCCATTTGTTGCCGAAATCCTCTGTTGTAGTCCAACCACCCTTTACCTGGATGCTTTTGGGCAAGATCGAGTATGATCCTGGCATACACCAAGAGTGATTTGGTATGCGAGTCTGAGCTGTCCACTGCTACGTAGATCAGGAAACATGCCACCCATACCAAGGGTGATGGTATGTCCCTCAGCTTTGTGTTAGTGCTAAAGGGGGTCTGCAATAATCCCAACTGACCCCATTTGACGGAGCAAGGCGATGTTGTCACCCAATAATTCTTTCACATTGACAAAATCGTTTCCCTTGATCCTTGTCGCGAGACAAGTGGGCACCGGTGGAAGGGCTGGGGGTAGCACAATTGCTAGCTGCTTGGCTGGACCCAAAAGGGATGGCAAGGGAGTGGCCAATAGAGAGGGGATGGTGGGTGGGACGCTCATTACCCACCTGACCACTGAGGGGTACTGATGTGGCACTGGAGGTATTGAGTGCTACCGATGCAAAGCTCAGAAATGCAGTTTTTATTTTTTAATCTTAGTCCATTTGAAATCATAGCACTGTTCACTGCCACCATTGTACTGGATCCACAAATCGTCAGTGTCCTTTGCTACAGCTCCACACTTAGGACAAATATATGTACATGTAGCATTATCGCTTGTTCTATCATCACTACTTACAGTCTCATCCTCCAAATTGAACAAATTTTTTCACATACGAGATCATTATCATCAGCTTTTATCTGTGTCTTTAGCTTCCTGCAGCTGCTTTTTCTGTACCCTTTCTTTTCTAACTTTTTCTCTCTCCAAATTTTTCCAGTCTTGTTCTTCCATTTCAATTTTAATTGGCCATAGTTCCTTTTTGGCTTTCTTATAGTATCCCCTAGGAATGGTGACTCAGTAATGCAAATTGCTTTTGTGTTGGTACCTCTTTTTCATTTAACTGTGCAGCTTTTGGTTCAAGAAAAAACCAGTGCTGCATTGAGTACTTAAGAAGAGGTTTTACTAGCTGTATCATTCTGCGATTTCAAGAATTTTGCTCAGAAGAACTATCTGAGATAGCAGTAGCACTGGTACTGAACTCTAGGTGACAGATTTTCAATCATGCAGCATATTCTGGATCCAGGATGTCATATTTTTCTTCAAACCTCTTTTGATAACATGGTTCTGTGTCAGAAGTGATCATTGGACTACCCTGCTTTATCTATAGTAGCGTTTGACTGCGTCCAGTTTGGCAGCTCACAAGTGGGAGCCTGGTTGGCGATCGGCTGTTCAGACGTCTGCTCAGGAGTTTGTTTTGCTGCTTGGTAGTACAGAGAGCTTTTTATTGTGCTGATTGCCTCTCAGTCACTTGGGTTAATTGGCCAAACCCCTGTCTGTTTGAAGCGTTTCATAATTATACATCACTATCTAATGAAGCTAATATACACTGTACATTTATCTATAGTGACTGACAAGAATTATCACTCATGAATTTAGAACATGCCTTGTTGAAGTTAGACTTGAAAGGTTTAAAGACTCCAACATTAAGAGGTTGTATCATGTGACTAGTGTGTGCTGGTAGGCACAAACGATGAGCATCGTTGGAGTGAGCCAGTTCAATTAAGGAGTAACTGACATGCAAAAGAAATTTTATTACTTGTTTTTATTCAAAGCCTGAATGGCTGAAATCATTTTTGTGATACTGTAGGCGGGAAAAAATTCCCAGCTGCTTAATTTATCGGATTGCTGTTGTCATAGTGACTTGTCATTTTATTTACACAACTGTATAAACTGACCAAACAATAACTTGCCCACAAAATGTATTATTGTGGCAGGAATAAATCTTGAATTTAAAAAGTTGCGAATTTTTCACGTCCTACGGTAAAATTATTCTCAAAGTATTTGTTTTCAAAAGTACAAGGCTGCAAGGTGCAACTATTTTTAAAGAAAAAAATTCCTTCCAATTTGAAGGAGTGCGGACACTCACATTCAATGTTTTAATGCATTGTATTTTCCATATAAATTTTAATGTTGAAAAAGTAAAAAAAGAACTCAGCCAAAAAAGCATACAAGTTTCAGCTGATAGGCTGGGACTGGTGGGTGAGAACCCCTAACGGTACCTACATCAGGCTACATGTATATGGTGAAAATGTATATGGCATTGAGTATCAACTGAGGCTAACAAGTGCACTAAATTAACTGGAAAACCTAAAGTGAGAATGAATGTGTGGGATGGCATGCTATAGGCCTGGATCGGCAAGCAGCTTGTTAGGATTTCAGAAACTACGCTAAGGCATGCACAATATGGTATGTGGCTTAAGAGCTCCAGCACTAATATAGTTATAGAACCCAAGGAATGCCCTTTATTGAGTGAAGTATAAATCATCAGCCAACGGCAAAACAAACACAGATGGGAAAACAGCATAATTATCTGAAACAATATACAAGTATGCCAGCATCATTTTCATTCCTGAAGAGAAAAATTATGGAGAAAAGTAGCATTCTGTACTACAAATAAATACATGTACGTGTTCTTACCACTCAACAGCAATGGATTAGTCGAATAATTAGATGTCCGTTTGATTGCTTGCATTAAATTTACTTCATTTAGACCTTTTTTATTTTGAAATGCAATAGTAATGATGTACTAACTAGTGAGAAATTCAAGAGCAGGTGAAAAGAACAAACTAAAGACCAATATACATGGACTATACACATCATGTAATTTCTGTAATGAATTATTTAATGAATTATTTCCTTCAAGGCAATAAATCTCATTAAACTTTAACCTGTTGCTAAAGGACATCAACGCATACATAACCCAGTGATTTGTTTAGAGTGTGGAATTCAATGACTCATGGAAATGTAATCAATGAAATGACAAAAGCATGAACCCATGGAAAAGGAGGGCAAGGTGTTATTGATAAATCAGGAAAGGATTATGTAATGAGCATTATGTATACTGTTAACTAAAACATCAAAGGTGTATTCCATCACAAAAAAAGAACAGTACAAGCAAAAAAGTGACTATATGCCAAAAATGTATAAATGAAGCAGGCCTTAAGAAGGTCCTGCAAGTTGATCAAATGTGCGGAAGTATATTTCCTATGCTAATTAGAAAAACCGTACATGTACATCATAGTACCCAAAAAAATGTCTTCATGGCATAAACTCTGCTCACAACATTTAGCCCTTAGGTAAGCAGGAAAAGCATGTCAGAAGCTGCCTGTTTGGATTTGCAATAAGTTAATAGTTCTTTAGAAAAGTGACCACTTTTTGCATCACTTCCCTCCCCCCAAAAATTGTGCATACGGGAGGGGGGGGGAGCCTTACGCAGGGTTCAAAGGGCGCAGTCCTTGCCAGTTCAGAGATTCATTCAGAGTTCAGAGATTCGAAGGGGCAGTCCTCGCCACTTTAGGGAATTTTTGAGTTTGAGAGGATGTCTGAGATACAATCTGAGCACCTACAGGTCTATTCGTAGAAACCCATTTCGAGTTTTCGTCAGCCAAATTCGAACTCATTTTGGAAAGAATTCATTTAAATTTAGATCAACCTCAATTTGGAATTCATTACCTTATGATGTTTGTGATGTTTGTGATTCTTTTTCTGTATCAGATTTTAAATTCTCAGTAAAATTTTGTCTCATTGATTTTTATGGTTTTGTCTTTATTTATTTATTCTGTTTTGGTATTGTATTGTTGGTTTTATGTTCTATCTGGGCACGGCTGAAGATCAGCTTTAATAGCTGATGCAGTCCACCTGAGAAAAAAAAACAAAGAACTGCCAGCAGATCTTGATTGTAGTGTCATAGGGGATCGGTTGAGTATGTGCGGGCTTGGAATGGGTGATGGGTTGGATGAGCTGTGGTTTCTTATGCTCTAACCAATAGTAAGGTGCATTTACTCTGCTTATGGTCGAACCCTTGGCCGTGGGAACAGATAGAGGCTAGAGCCTGCTATTGCTGAGAGCAATGTGCCTGCCATCAGGTTCCACAGGATGGAGAAAGCAGTGGCAGCCTGGATGCAGAGCACTTGGTCATACTCCAACCAGCCCTGACTCCTGTGTTTCTGGGTCAGTAGGAGCACAATACAACCGTATACCAATGTGTGTCTGATGGCGGGGTCTGCACAGCAAACTACAATATACAGGAACAGACACCAGGTCCAATGTTCAGTGGTGGAGATATCCTGCTTGTGCTGTGGAGGCCCTGGACAGCCATGGTCCTGGGACCACGGAAGCTCCTGCCTGCACCTTGTCTAGGCACGGCAGCAGTGCAATATTTTTCCATTGGAAACTCCTTCGCGACCAGGTTTCTCAGTATTGGACGCAAGGATGGGGAGAAAGTGAGTATAGTAGTGGATACGGCTGCCGGTATTGGCAGTAATGGAAGCGATGGGTACAGCTAGAGCAGGTATGCTCTTGATGCAATGGTGCCAACCATTGGGGTGAAAGCCACTGAGGTGAGTGGTGGAAAGGAACCAAGGGATTTCAACACAAAATGAGAGAAGACACGCAGGGCAAGAGGGGAAGGGGGGGGGGGGGGGCAGAGAGGTACAGTGTGGAAAAAATAAAATAAAGGGAGGGTTGTCCGCAGATTTTGTAATATCACACACTGGGGGGCATAACATTGGTGTGGAGCGGCTGCTGGCCTGTGCAGACAAGAGGGTCAAATGCAAGGGAAGTAATAACCAGTTGGTGGTTATTACCTAAAGGAATGTAAAGGAGAACTCTCATGACATGGGTATGCTTGAGTGCAAGCCAAACAACTGGTGTATAGCCAGTGCCTCATCCAGGTGCCTGGTACTGGTCAGTGCGCCACTGGGACAAAACCATGCACCTGAAGCTAATCTGAGCAAAAGCAAATGACAGCGTGCATGTACCTGTGCCTGCAGTACCAGCCACGGTACTCATTACTCAGTGGGCGGTCCCCGGCTTACACATAAGCAACATAATGATGCATGCATGAGCTAAACTATCACCAAGAGTGATTCACCACTAGAGATAGGCCGACAATACGTTCTAATGGAGCGGTAATAGTGAAGTGGTAGTGGCAGTGACCATTTTTCTGGCGATTTATGCACAGTGCCGTGACTCGTTCTAGATGCTGTTATACCACTAGGATGGGATGAAGACACTTTTTTTGCCATTCTGAATAGCTAGGCGACCTGCTACCAGACTATCTTGAGAGCCTTGGACAATACCAAATGGGCCACGAAATTCTAAAAGAAGATGACATTTATTTCTGAAGAAGTTTCTAAAAATAGGCCTAGTACAGTTATGGAATTCAAATTAGGGACATTTTCTATCAGTCTGGTAGAGATTGTTTTGGTTGATGAGGCAAAGAACTTTTAGTGAGGCATGATTGTGTTCTAGAATTGTCTGAAACATCACAAAAGTTGAGTTTCGTTCCACCTTATCAGTAGTTATTGGATTAGTTTATGTTTAAATAGATTTAGTTCTTTCTAAACCTCTCAAAACTTTTATGCCAATCGAACACTTCTATATAAGCGATTTGTGATATCCTCACGTTTGAATTTAAATTCTTAACAGGTCTATCTCATGACGATTAGGGGTTTCACCATCAAGTTTAAGAAATCAGGGAAACAAGATAAATGCCTTTGGCCTTTTTTTGCCTGTTACTGACACCATGTTGCTTGTATTATCTATGACAACACACGCAACTCTATTGGAAATCTTCCAAGCTGAATCTTGTCGGAGTATTGTGGATGAGTTACTGTCAGCTGTGTGACTCGTAGAAAACTCGACAAAACGATGGTCTCAAGTACCCAAAGCTCAATACACAGCAGTAGGACTTGGTCTGATTAGAAGTTCCATTGTCTGGTGTATGTGACTTTATCTAGTTCATTTTGTAGTTGATTTTTTTCATCTTCATTGTTATTATAATGTTTGTCAAGGAGTCTACTGGTAATAGTTTTGTAACTGGTAATTTCAAGCAATATTTTTGGTTTTAGGCTTTGCCCATGCTTGAAATAAAAACATACCAAAAAATATGCCTTGCAATACTAATGTTACACATTTCTATATTCTTGTTTCGTTATGGAGTAATTGCTGTTGTTGCTCAAAACTGTGAAAGTATTCATTCACATGTATTTATGGTAAAAATATCACTTAAAGCAACAGTACTAAATTGCTGAAATGAAAAGGACTAGTGGTACATTGGAAGAGTAATTCTTAATGTAGAGTACAGGCTACTTGTTTTACTCATAACACAGTGATTGTTTAATGAGCATTCAGCAGGAATGAAGAAAAATGACCATTCAATCAATACCCCTTGCCTTCTTTAGTCCTCAAAAAAGGATGCTTTTTTTCCGAAGCTGATCAATGGGGTAAATTGTTTTTTTTTAATACTGATGAAAGCTCGTTACACTAGTTACATGTACATTCATGTGCATGTACATTGTATATTTTTGACATTTTGTCTTTGTTTAATTTATATACAGGTAAAGTCAGTGTAAATCACTGCAATGTACTAATATCAGTGGATAGAGTACCTGAACTGACAGAGATCAGCTTGAATGATAATGGATTAGTAGTTGGAGCTGCAGTTACACTGTCAGAGCTTGAGACAGAACTATTGCAGTGTATTAATAGAATATCTGGTATGACATACATCAGTTTAATGTTCTATTAATAAGCTAACCTACTATGCCACATCAGATGACACAAAAACTAGAGTGTTTAGAGTATTTCTTGAAATGTTGAGTGTTTTTGGATCAAAACAAATCAGAAACAGAGTGGTAAGTATAACTATATTTTTGCAATATATTATTATTGCTTACATGCATGTGCAGACTATAGGTGGTGTGGTAGTATCACACAGATCTTGGTCTGATATTATTCCTATTCTAGTAGCTTCAAAGTCAACAGCCATAGCAGTTTCAACAGGTAAAACGAGTTAAAGCAAGTAAACCTGCTTATAATAAATAGTGTTACACAGTTTCCCGTAGAACAATGACAATATGTGAGAGTGGTCTCTTACTGGAACCAAATGAAGTATTAGTGTCTGTCTGTTTACCATATTTGGAAGAGGTTTGGATATAATGCAGTTCAAATACTTAATGTTTAATATTTTGTATTCCATTAGAATGAGTACTTGTCTTTTTATAAGCAATCTCGGAGAACGTTCTTTGACACATCCATTGTGAATGCTTGTATGTGGATCAAAATGGAGGGAGTGATAGTGAGGAATATTAGACTAGCGTTTGGAAACATGGGAGACACAGTGAAAATAGCTCATCAAACAGCTAATGCTATCGTTCAGAAGTAATGGCTATACCTGTTATTGTAAATACATTACTATTATTATGTAAATAGTGAATGGAATAATGATACTCTGGATATTGGGATAAAGTCACTGTTACAAGAAATGAAACTACCATATAATGTTGAAGGAGGGATGGCTGTGTACAGAAGAAGTCTTTGTTTATCGTTTTTCTACAAATTCTTTATATATATTCAAAGCCAAATATTCCCTCCATCAATTGTTACAGATATCAGTGCTCTGACTGTATGTATTGTAAAATGTTTTGTTATTGTGATATATTAATTTGTTATATATAGCCTCTTCCTTGTGGTCCCAGTAAAGGCAGTCGAGTATTCAAATCTGTTCCTTCCAGTCAGCCATTGTGGGACAGTGTTGGAAGGCCAATCATGCGTTTATCAGCTAATGAACAAGCTACTGGAGAAGCAAAGTAATATAGTCAGTGACCATATTAAGCAGTATATTATTTGTCTATGTCTGTAATGAGGTATGTTGATGATATTCCAAAAATGGAAGGAGAATTGTTTGCTGGATTTGTTTTGAGTGATTGTGCTCATGGAACGTTTACAATAGACACAAGTGCATTAGAGGGGATAAAGGTAGTGACCATTGTTGACATCATTGCTTATATACTACTCTACTTATATCCATGCAGGGCATTAGAGGGTTTATAACAGCTAAAGATGTCCCTGGTAGTAACAAGACAGGTCTTTATAGTGATGAGAATCTCTTTGCTGATGGTGAAGTAACTGCAGTGGGACAAATCATTGGAATAGTTGTGGCTGAGGATAGAATGATAGCTCAGAGAGGGGCTAAATCAGTTAAAGTTACTTATAAAGAGCTACCAGCAATCTTCACAATTGAGGTACATAGTTGAGGTCACTGAATAATTGTGTGTGTTTATTATTGTTTATCTACAGGAAGCAGTGTCCATTGAGCAGTATTTTAAACCAGAGAGAGAGCTGAAGTGTGGGAATGTAAGTGATGCTCTAAGTAAAGCTGAACACGTTATTGAAGGAGAGATGAGGATGGGGGGTCAAGAACACTTCTACATGGAAACATGCTCCTGCTTATGCATCCCTAAAGGAGAAAAGGGGGAAATGGAGATTATTTCGTCTTCACATGACTTGAAAAAGTTACAGAATTTTGTGTCACTGGCACTGAATATCCCGAACAGCAGAATAGTAACAAAGATTAAGCGATTAGGTATTGGGTCACATTGTGAATCATGTTTAACTTGTTTCAACGTAATTTTTTTTGATTAGGTGGTAGTTTTGGTGGTAAGCTATCAAGTTCTAACATTTCTTACACAGCCGTCGCAGTTGCTGCTAACAAGTAATGTCTAATATTAAATTGCTATTCGACTGTTTACTTGATTTTATTGCACTAGGTTGCAGACTCCAATCAGATGTGTGTTTGAGCGGGATGAAGATATGATAAACATTGGTGGTAGAAGTGCCTTCAAAGGGCTGTACAAAGTCAAATATAAACCATTCACTTTTTTTTGTAAAAATTTATTATGATTCCTTTTTTTCGTCTTGATTTTAGGTAGCCTTTGATAGCAGGGGTGTTTTTGAAGCACTAGATATTGATATTTACTCCAATGCAGGGCATTCAGTAGACTTATCTATTCCAGTTAGTTATATTAGTATGTCATATCCAATTCAGTTTCTGATAACATTGATATTGTCATTTTGACACATTAATTTGGCCATAGGTTCTTGATACTGCAACTTTAAGTGTTCAAAATGTTTATAGCATTCCCAACATGAGAATTAGAAGCCATGCTTGTAGAACTAACTTACCATCATTTACTGGCATGCGAGGGTTCGGGATGCCCCAAGGCGCCATGATGATGGAAAACATCATTTCTCATATTGCAGACACCCTTGGAATAGAAAGAGCTGTGGTTCAAGAAGCTAATCTATTAAAAGATGGAGATAAACTAGTCTATGGAGAAGTGATAGACAGCTGTACTATTAGAAGATGCTGGAAGACATTAAAGGAGCATTGTCAGTATGACAACAAGAAAGCAGCTGTCAAGGAATTTAATAGGTAATATATCATAAGTCAGCATAAAACTTGTACAACTTTAGTAGGTGTAAGGTGACTAAAGGCTGGTTCACACTATAAACGTAACATAAACGTAACATTCACGTAACGAAAGCCAATACATGGGAAGAGTACAAACTGTAAACGTGACATTCAAAGTTGGATTTCATTTAAGTTTTATGTTATGTGAACTCTTCTCGTGTATTCGCTAATGTTACGTATCCGTTATGTCTATAGTGTGAATCAGCCTTAAGTCATACATACCATGTAGACGAGGCTTTTACAGCTTTAAACACTGCTACACTGTAGTTAATCATAACTCCAGTTTAAAGCAATATTTGAAGCTAAATAAGTTGCATAAAGTAGAACTAACCATTGGTGATACTACACCCTGAAACATTGCGAAATAATAAAGACGTGTGAGATCAGAACTTTAGCACATAATTTTAGTAGTGTTCTTATTATGCTACAGCTCTGGAGTTTGTATTGGCTACGTCTTAACCCAAGCTCTACAAGCTATCAAATTTCAGGAGTGATTCTCTGTAATGTTTTAGAGAGATGAGTAATTATTGTGCTTTTTTACCTGTGTTGGACTACAAGTAACTGAAGTAAGCTGAATACTCAGAGATTACATAGAGTTCTTTACTGAAATTTGATGAAAGTTAAACCTTAAGGTACTATTCCAACCTGGTGGTGTTTCCAGTATCATACCAAAATTCCACTGGACTTTTGCTCAAAGAAGCACTTGCTGCCATTCTGGTTACGAAATGATTGATGACATAAAACAAAAGCTCACACTTCACAATTAAATCAAATTTGCTTTTACATGCATTTAGTTGTGCTGTTGATTGAACATCATTGTCAATTATGTTGATTGAACATCATTGTCAATTACTGATAACATATATTAGCAGCTGTTTCATCCTGATCGAGGACTTAAGTTACCTTTGAGGTGCTTTTTCAAGATGACTATCAGAGCCTGGGTTGGCAAGTTGGTCAAAGAAGAAGTGTTTCTTCTTACAGTTAACAGTGCAAAACAATTAATTTTGTGTTCTATCAAATTTATATGTATGAACTTTCATCCTCGTGGGCAAAGAAACATCACCACATGTAAGGACGGAGGAAATGAGAATATAAATCCCATAAACATAATAGTAATTAAATAGCCATGATTTAATTGTTTTGTACTGCTGTTAAGTGTAAGAAGAAAATGCTTTTCCTGGGACTGTATACATTTTTTCAAAGAAATTTATTATTTTGTTATTATTACATGTACTATAGGCATGTGGATCTAATCTATACTGTTAACTCATATCTGTTATCCTTTGTCTTGTTATGTGTTTATTATTCATTAAGTATGTTCTTTGCTTTAGTTCAAACAGATGGAAGAAACGAGGAATAGCACTAGTAGCAACTGGTGATGGAATAGGTTTTGAATTTGGTCAAGTACTGAATCAAGCTGGTGCCTTGCTACATGTTTATACAGACGGTTCCGTACTGTTAACTCATGGAGGAGTGGAAATGGGACAGGTTTGTTGTAATGAAAGTATACTAATACTTCGAAAAGTAAGAACCTTCAACATTTTAGCAGTTTTAAAGCAACATGTAAATGATACAATGTCAAAGATGCAATGTAAATCATGGTTGATTATTGCTTATAATCTTGACACAGACAAGATGGCTGATTTAAAACAAAATTTATTCAAGTGTGTTTTGTAATATTCTAGCGTCATATTGTGAACCAGCCTTTAGTCTCTATAATTTCTTTAAGATAGGATTTTGTATTTATGTTGACATACTATGAAAATAAATGAGCCTTTAGATGCAAAATTTATTGCTGGTATTTAAAAGTAGATAGGCTAGATCTTAACAAACCAATATTGGGAAAACCCGTTTATGGAACAGACAAGTATTAAAGAAGAAACAAATGTATAATTTCCTTAATAAAAGTATTTGATCGGATGAAAATAGTAATAAACTAGACCACATCATGCATTGGCATCCTCATAAATGATTTGTGGTTTCAGCAATGTATAATCAAGTACATGTAGTCACAAAAACAAATTATCATGGTGTTAAGTTTAAGTGTAATAAAAGTACTGTATAGTACGAAATTTCCGTGGAACAAATTTTTCGTGGTTTGGCCATTTTCAGCAATTCGTGGCTTTTAATTTTGTGGAATGCAAGGCAAGTAATTTGATTTATACCATTGGAGAAAATGCTCTTTAAATAAGCTATAGTGTGAGGAGATTCTGTTATAGCTGAAACAAATGGTGAGCTCGCCTTTTCGGCAGTTTTCGTAACGATCGCATTTGGTGATTCATCTTTATTGAGTTGACACTTGTATCACTTGTGATGAAATCTTGATATCTAGCCTCCACCAACCTTCCTTGGTTGCCAAAGTAAGTTCTGTAAAGTTATCTTGAAGGACAGCACCATGTTTAACCATTCGCAAACTGTAAAGATTCTCCGATTGAAATTTCACCATTGTGGTAGATTATGAATAATTTATGCAGTGGGTGTGGCATGCAATAGTTATTATGAAATATATAATCATATGTTTAATTTTGTTACTGGTGTACCAACCACAAACCACAAAAACCACGAAATTTACGTTCCACATAAATTTCTTGCTGTACGGTAACTGCAGAATCTGTCCTTATGAAGTCAGGTTCAGGTCAACACATTTTGTAGAATTACATGACTTGGAGCTTAATAGGCCTGAGGGAATTATTCCCAGAATAATTTAATAATAATAAGCAGAGCAAAGAATTGGGAATAATTCGGGAATAATAGGCGATGTAATCAAAACCACACCTACTTTAATCAACATAGATATATTTATGAGCTGCATATAATGGAAACCTAGCATCACTTTATGCTTCATTACAATGTTCAACGGTTCTCATAACTATAAGTTATGTATTTTTTGAAGAAATACTTGAGAATAATAGGAGAAAATGCAGGAATAATGGGTTGAATTTTGAGAATAGAGGAATAGAATAATAGGAAAAAATTGGGAATAATATCCTCAGGCCTAAAGCTTAACCAAGACCCTCTTATAGTAAATATGATTAGGGGAGTTTTGATATAGTGCCAATTCTCAGCATACATAGCTCAGAAATGACATAAGTTTCTTTTAAACAAAACATCTCAGAGACTTGTTTACATTAAGTTTTGTCCGGTTGTTGAATACTGCATTTGCTTCTAATTACTTTATATAGGGGTTGCATACAAAAATAATTCAGTTGTGTTCCAAATGCCTATCGATTCCAATGGATAGAATTCATATAAATAATACTAGCAGTGATAAAGTACCTAATGCTACTGCAACGGCTGCCTCAGCATCCTCCGATCTTTATGGAATGGCTGTTAAGGTACATCATACACAACATGTACATGTAGATGCATAGTGACACTTAAAATAGGTCATGTGTTTTTTTTTCTTTGCTTCATAGAATGCTTGTGATCAAATCAGTGAGAGATTACAACCTTTTAAAGAAGCTGACCCTGAAGCTGGATGGGATAGTTGGGTATGCACCATGATTTCTTGTAGCATGTTTGAAATCTTGACTTTTTAAGCATAGTTAATAATGGTTATATCAAAGGCATGTGTTAGTTTCACTTAAAAAGTGTTTTACATATACTGCAAGTTTCACATTAATAATCTGAAACTGCAATAGCAACTTTCATAGTAGGAAGGAGTGTGGCCTATATCACAAGTTTTGTCACCTCTATAATCCTTCATACATGTACATGTATTCTAGTTTAATTTGTCCTGCTGTGATGTAGAATGTAAGCCAACTCAAAGAGCACATCCCAGCCTACTGGAAAATTACATGCACCCACCCAGTGCCTTCCCTGGGCATTTAACTGGCAATCGGCATAGTTAACCATTTAGTCACACCCGTAGCGTGAGCGAGGAAACCTTTGGGTGCGGCTCAGGTTGTTCCAAGTATGTCAGAGTAAAGCTATGGCATAGCCCAGTTGTGAGTAGTAGATGGTTGGTATAGCAAGTATTATACAATGATGTACTACATGTAAGTACAGTAATTGAACATACACATTACTATCATAATTACAAAATGGCAGTAGACATTGAATTTTATTTTATTGAAGAAGGTGAAGTTGGGCATATCGATTGTGTTTGGCCTAGTTTCCTAATAATACAGTTATTTTGTTGTATATTATAATAACTCCACCTGGAGGTGGGGCTACAAAATGTCTATACAAGTAATGTGCTATCACTTTGAGCCTTAGAGACCGATGACTTATAGATGCACAGGTAGGATGATGGGATTGTCATGTAAAAATAGGTCCCATCCAAATGTGGTCCCGGGGATCAAGTTTGGGGACCAGTTTTGGCTGCAAAAACTGGTTATGGGTACCAGTTTTGTTGGCTGCAAAAACTGGTCCCCCCTTGCAAAAACAAGTCCTAGGAGGGAACCACTTCTGGCAGACAAGAGTGGTCCTGGGGGACCAGCTTTATCTGCTAAAAGTGGTCCCCCAGGACTGCTTCTTTGTTGCCAAAAATGGTCCCCCAGCCACTACCTTAATTCAGTAAAATTCAGTAACTGCCTGCCAACGTGTACAGTGCATTATAACTTTGGTATTGGAGTCTAGTAATAATAATTAAGCTATTGCATGCTATAAAACTATACAAATATAATTCAGTATTTTAGAATAATTTTTACAGTCATATTCATTGGGTGGAGCATTCTTTGCAAAACCATTTTGTCTTTCTTTCAGGCCTTGGGATGCAGACTTCAAGGTGAAACCATGAATGGCATATATCGCAATCAATCATTTCAGGACTAAATATATCAGGCATCCGACAATAGCAGTAGTTTGGAATGACGTACATATGTAAACCGGCTAAGACTCCTGTTTTCTCTACCAATCCGAACCATGGGAAAGGATTTAATTGATTATTTTCAAAGCATGTGTGAACATGCTTTCTCATGGCAGACTGGCAGAAACGGTATTTGCTTGGGTGTTCTCCAGATGCCACGACACTTCCAAAGGCTAGGGCGAATAAACCACAATCATTTATCCCAACCTGCTGCTGGCACTTTCTATATCTGTACAGTGAGAAACGCTATAAACTATTAAGCATATCATGCATGCATGCACAGTATATGGCCGCATACCTTAAGGTTATTGTCTTTTTTTTCGTGGCTACTATAGCTGCAATTTGTTGCACGATTCCACTTGTAACGGAAGGCAGCATGCTGTCATAAAGGTCAATTTCACAGCTTTCAGTGTCTGTCATCCGATCCTTGACGAGAAATAACTATCCAGTGGCTACGACCTGTGTGAAGCAATTACACAAATGGACCTGTGATTACATCGTATACAAGGGTGAATCCAAGTGAAACATCTTGAAAACCCAACACACTAGGATACATTGCTTTAATTAAGGCCTGGCCACCATTCATTAGGTCATCATTTAGCCATTGATTTCCAAGCAGGACATTTTCGTCATGCAGTTCTTGTTAGGCCATTTACCCACAAAGTTGGTTTTTCGGGGGAGGGTACTTGAAGCTCATCAATGTCAAGGAACTGCACTGGTTGCATCGACTTAATAGCTTTGCTATCACTATGCTGCTTTAATCTCCTAGCCTTCAGTGCAAGACCTTTTACTGAGGAACAACATACTGTCTTGGTAGCAACCTTTAAAATGATATATGGTATGTATACGTATAATGTAGTCCTGCATGCAAATAATTTGTTTACCTGCTTTGACTTAATAGCCTCAATATGCTGTTTTGATCGCCTAGCCTGTTTCAGTGCAAGAGATTTCACAGAGGGTTGGCGTTCTGCCATCTAGGTGTATAGCATATGACACATAAATGCATGTATGAATTATAATCATCATGCATGAATGTCTGATAAATTTTTACCTGATGTGTTTTTGGTTGTCTATTTATGCTTTTTCCTTTCATCTCATCACATTCTTGAGCTACAAGTAGTTGCTCGTGATGGCATTTTGCTACAGTCTTTGTACCAACCTATATATGATGTAAAACTTCACAACATGAAATTGTAATATAGTCATGACATGCATGCATGATTTAATGCACAAGACTAATTTGTATCATTGCAGCCTGCATCATACCTGACGTGTTTTCCTTGCACCACTGCACATAGCCTTATCAAGCTCGGAGTATGATTGCTGTATACAACTAAGAGATGTGTGGCATTGCATGGTTTAATGATGTTGCACATGATTGAATAACTTACGATTTGCTGTAGTTGATTCACTTTGGGATATATAGCACTCAATCAGGGAAAACATCTGTTAAACGTAAAGTGGCCTTGTAGTCATCAATCATAGTGCTGCATGCTGATCCAACTGGTGGCAATTCTAAAAACGATTCAGAATGAAACATGCATGTGGAATGTGTGTAACTGTACACATGCATGCTATAATTGTATACCTTCAAAATCAGAAATGTCACAAGCATCATCTGCCCCGGTTTGGGAGTACACAAACTCTTGACATAATATGCTTCACTGCAATTAGTGGTAGGTGGTTTGGCTGCAAGCTGCCACAATGTCCAGTATGGTGGATTGGAATTATGGAACAGCCGCTATTCAAACAAACAAAAAAAAAGGTATAATTAACAAATACATGCATGTGCGCATTCATTATTATGCATACCTTAGAGAGATGAGAAATATTACGTGAAGTATGCATTGACCTTAAGTTTGGGTCTAAAACAGTTGACGGAACAGGTAATGGAACAGTTGTATGAGGCTTTGGTACGGGTGAACTAGTACAAGGTTTGACCATAGGGGAAGGCACTAGAGGAACAGCTGTACCAGGTTTTGGTACAGGTACGGCTGTAATATGAGGTTTTGGTAGGAGTGGAACAGTTGTACAAGGTTTTGGTAGGGGTGCAACTGTTGTACGAGGTTTTGGTAGGGGTGTAACAGTTGTATGGGGTTTTGATAGGGGTGTAACAGTTGTACGAGGTTTTGGTAGGGGTGGAACAATATGAGTGCTAGAGTGAAACATGACATGAGGCTGTGCTACAGGTGATGATGGAATGGTTCTTGAGTTTGGTACTGATGGAAAAGTGATAGGAGGAGGTAGCTATGGAATGGTCTCATTGAACAAATCCTTGTCCCAGGAATCTTTGTTGCACTCCTTGTTCTGCCTGGAATCCTTTGGTACTGATGGAAAAGTGATAGGAGGAGGTAGCTTTGGAATGCATGGTCTCATTGAACAAATCCTTGTCCCAGGAATCTTTGTTGCACTCCTTGTTCTGCCTGGAATCCTTTGGTACTGA
>JAYJLX010040942.1:0-14409 GCA_036873525.1 Chalinula nematifera
GAGCTGAGAAAACCCCCCAAAACCCAAAAAACCACACTCATTCCTACTATGAAAGTTGCTAACGCACTTTCAGATACTTGCTACTGTACACTAAACAATTAGACGTGTTTACCGATTGCACAAGAATTGTAGACTGGAGTAGAATACACAACAATAATCATAATTTGTAGATTTACACACGAAGTGATGTGATTAGACTACACAAGACAAGCTTATTTATGGTGATCGAATTGTAAATTCCGATGCGTTTGGAGGCGGAGCTGTTTTGCGCTCGCTCGTACTATAGATCTAATTATAATAATAGTCACTATAATTTGAGCTGTAAGTTAGTGATTACCGGTGATTACAGAAACTCGACGTAACTGCTGAGGTAAACTAGACTCTATCTATCATTTAAACCCCATATTTAAAGTGGTATGGACACTGTGTTGTCTTCTGCTATTTCTATCAAGTTGTTGGAAAAGAATGAAAAAGTGAGCAAGTCGCGGAGCAAGTAGAACTATCATCAAATTTCTACTATTGGGCAGTGTTTTTTTAATTATTAATAATTTATTTTTGATTTAATTTTTCTATTATTTTAGCCAATGTAATAATAATACTGGTATATATAATATTATATAACATTATTATTGTATAGGATGATAGCCGTTCAATAGCTATTTATGACCTCTCCAAATTGAGAACCAGATATCAGCTATGGATGGACCACCTACCCAATGTCAAACCATTCTATGGTAATAGTACAATATCATGGTAGTGTACGGAACTCAAGTTTAATTGTATTGGCATTATGATCAAAAAGGGTATGAATTAAAACGAAGAGAAAATACCATTGAATTTGCATTGGGTTTAGCCATACCGTAAAATCGGGTTGTTAAGCGTATGCGCTTGTAGGAAAAAACAGTAAGAAATATGCGCTTAACAGTGAATATGCGCTAAATAAAGCACACATTTTTGGGGGCGTAATCAATTTTTGCGTCTCGTTTGCGTGCAAATACGCATGCGCTTAATAATTCACATTTAGAATAGGAGAAAAACATGTGCTTAAGAAGAAATGTGCACTTAACAAGGATGTACGCGGTTTTACGGTGCTTCAAACTTGGTGGTTCAGTTGCAATATTTAGTCCAATCATATTACTCTAGTATACACAGTTGCAGTCCATTACAATCAATGAAAATGAGTACGTTAATGCAAATTTTAGTCTTATGTCTGTGTATATGTTTGATATTCATTTATTGATTTTCTGTTGTAATGGTTTATTATTGTCCTTAATTAGTTTAGCGTTTGCCACCCCTCCCATTTCAGAGGTAAATTCGTCTCATAATCTGAATGCAGGCATGGCATGTATGACATGGTCATGTCAGCCAGATTTCATTGGAAGAAATTTGGTACCTTTATGGTATCAATAATAGATTTTTTGAGGCTTGTTACTTGTAGTGGTAAATTAATGGTGAATTTAACCCCTAGTATGAAGGTGTTTGGGGTTGAAAATGCTATGAGTTCACTTTTAATTTTTACGAGTGACAGGACTTCTGGTTGCATTCTAAACAAATGACTCATTTAGATCCTCAAACCCTACCTTTGGAGTGGGAGGGACTTGCAATGTGAGACTGTGATGATATGTGACGTTAGGTAGAAATTAGTTTATCTTGTTGGCACTATTTAGCAACACCTGTGAATTATACTTGATATACAGTGAAACAATAGTACCTAAGCCTTCAATAACACCTGTACATTGATAAAACGGTGAGCCAAAAAAAAAAATAACAAAAGAAAAAAAAAAGCAATAGGAACAAATTTTTTTATTAACAATTATGTGCTGGCCGGTATTGACTAGGTCTTATGCATTAGAATCTAGGCAAATAGTGCACATAGACCAGCTGTTGTCGTGATGCTGTGGTGGGGAAATAGTTAAACAAGAGTACTTTATACTAGACTATTCTGGAACAATCTGCACCGACCCATGATAGTTCTTTTCAGTGCAGTTTACGATCAGCAAAATGTTATACTCTCAGCATCAAATAGCCTCACTCAGTAATCTTGTATCTTAATCATCAATATTGCCCTATTTAAGTTCCAAGTAAAGTATTTTAGCTATACAATTCACATTAATTAGTGTAAGTGTCTGCAATAGGCTGGGCACTAGCTAACCCCAGGCTACACTATTAAGGCGGATTTACATTATAAACGTAAAGTTTACGTAACGTTCACGTAACGTAAGCAAATACATGGAAAGAGTACGAATCGTTAACGTGACATTCAAAGTTGAACTTGATTCAACTTTTACGTTACGTTAACGGTTCGTACTCTTCCCGTGTTTTCGCTTACGTTACGTAAACGTTACGTTTATGATGTAAATCCGCCTTTAGTCATCACATGAGTCAAGAATTATATTTATAGGGACTCAGTTTATAACACTGGGCCTTGTATAGAATATTGATAATTTATGAAGTTGTGTTATAGCAGTGTTGCATATTAACCTTAAGGTGTTAATCTTTATTCCCAACTTTTGGTGACTATTCAGTTCACTTTTACAGTATCTTCCCATACACTTAAGTAGATGCCATTTTGTAGCAGATAAAATGCATTATAAAGAGTAGGCAAATGATCGAAAAGCAGGTTATATGTGTATGCAGTGATACATATGCAACTTGTTGCGCAAAATTTGTTGCATGAAAAATGTTTCACTCATTCAGTGCAACATTTTTCATGCAACAAATTATAAATATCATTAAAATCTATTGTCTTTTTGTGTGCAACAATTTGTAGAAGTTGGTGCAACCATAGTGTATCACTACTTTAACACTTTTATAGGCCAATAATACAAAATATGTATATCAAACCTCCGTTAGCTATTCATTGATGTCACTTAGGAAGAGTATAGTGGACGGGAAAAGCCTGTGAAGCAAAAAAATCCAATCCATTCCTACTTCATCCATTGTTTTTGTCCCTACGAAATGCTAAGCGCTTTGGGAAAAAATTTCAACCGTGCCAACTGATTTAGAGCAAGCCCGTTTGATCTGTTAGCAGTCTGTATTTACGGTTGCAATTCAACACCATGTGGGTTGAGGAGCCATTAATTTGCATGTTTTCAACTCAATGTCAGCGTTTTGTTGCATGAGAATAAATAATTATTATGATGAGGCGTTATTTGTTGAGCAAACATGAGTGGATCAGACATAATTATTATTCCTGGTATATGATATAATAATTATAGCTTCTTCTCTGCTTGTACGGTTCCTTTAGCTGTTAAAAGCAACAGTGACATGCTAGTATTGGAATGTTTGGCGTCCCTTGGTACTGGATTCGATTGTGCTAGTCAGTCAGAGATAGAAACAGTACTGAGTTTAGGTGTATCACCTGAGAACATTGTATTTGCAAATACTTGTAAATATGAATCACATATCAAGTAAGTTATTGGATTAGTTCATATACATGTAGTGATAGTTATCGGTATTACTATTCATTTGTCAGATATTCTGCTGAAAATAATGTCTCTCTAATGACATTTGATAATGAACCTGAGCTACATAAAATATCATCTCTCTACCCTACAGCAAGGTATATTATATTGTATTGGTTATATTCTATTACTATTGTTTTGTTATAATGTGAAGGCTAATTATCAGAATTAAAGCAGATGCAGAGCAATCCCTTTGGAAACCGGGAGATAAATTTGGATGTACTGTATCAGAGGCTAAAGACTTATTACAAGTGGCACGGGATCTCAGTTTTAATGTAGTTGGAGTCAGGTACATATGGACAATTAATAAATGCATCGGTATATAAATATTAACCCTTTAATGACTCAGTTTCCATGTGGGCGGTGGTTGTAAAGACCCTAAAGGGTTTTGTACAGCAATACTTAAGGCTCATAAAGTATTTGAATATGCTGTAAGGAATACTATTATTAACCGCTATGAATATACATGTATATCACTGTGTTACATTTGATATACACTATTATATATACACATACAGAAAGAAATAGGATTCAACTTCACATATTTAGACATTGGGGGAGGATTTGTTGGTACACAAGTAGAAGATGGAATCTTTATTAAAATAGCGAAAGCAATGAACAAAACCATTGAAGAAAAGTTCAAGGATCATCAAAGCTTGACAATTATTTCCGAGCCAGGTATGTTTGGCTTAAAATTTGTACTTTGTTGACATTGTTGTCAGCTCATGTTTAATTGAGGGGGGGAGGGGCGATTATATAGATTTACTTAGAATTGCTGTATGTAACAACATAGTCATGTAAGTGGTAATTCATACTGTACATCATAGGCATTCCTAAATAATTGAATATATCAAAGCCATCTTTATTTTGTATAGGAACATTTTTTTGTAAGTCGTGTGTGACTATAGCAGCACAAATAGTTGGTAAAAATTTCATATTTGATGCCGAGTGTTACAATGAGACCACAGTGTACTACATTAATGATGGTGGACTGCATGGGAATTTGTATTATCTCAGTTTTGTTGAGGAAATAGTCCAGATATGCAGTGCGGTGGAGTTAAAGGTATATTATTGTGTAATAGATATGCATGTGTGAGACTTTATAGAGGGTTTTGTGTTACATTTACAGACAGAAACATATCCCTCCATTATCCAAGGCTTAACGTCTGAGGATGAGACAGATAAATTAGGCCCAGAATTGCTTCCTGATTTGGAATTAGGGGATTGGTTACTTTTTCTTGAGTGTGGATGCTATTCAACAGGGTTGTGTAGAAAGCCTAGTTTATCTGCCGAAGTAGTCTACTATAAGGATAATGTGGAGGTGTTTCCCGAGTCAGTGAGAGAACAAGGTAACCTTAATAATGTATTTATAACTTTAATTAATTAATGTGCCTTGTAGTGGATTACAGAAGCAATAAGGCTGAGGCTAATGGTAGTCCTACTATACATGAGGTTACATCGAGCAACATCAATGGATTTATTTCAGAACAAGTGTACAAAGCTGTAAGTTATATTCATTAGCAATCCAGCGCTCATTATGAACAGTACGTACCTATACATTTATACTTTAAGACCGACAAATCCACTCCAATAGGATTCTGTAACCTGTCAAAAATAGAGGCTAGGTACCGCCTATGGACCAAATATCTACCCAATGTGAAGCCTTTTTATGGTAATAATATAAATATAATTATATTGTAATAACTATATAATGTTATTCAATACTATAGCTATCAGAAGTAACAGTGATCCAGTTATATTGAACCATCTGGCTAGGCTTGGTATAGGGTTTGAGTGTGGTACTCAGGAAGGAGTAGAGACAGTCTTAGAGTTAGGAGTGTCACCCATAAACACATTTATAGCCACAACCTGCAAACCTATATCACATATCAAGTTTGTATTGGCCTGCATAAGTTAACCCATGGTTGTATATATATATAACACTGTATATGTGTAGGTATGCTGCTGAGAGAAATATATACTCATTGATGACCTTTGACCTTGAATCAGAGCTCCATAAAATAGCCTCATTCCACCCAACAGCACAGTGAGTGAAGCCTAGTTCACAATATTGAACGCACTGGAAATTTCCAAATATTTTTCGTAATCTTGACACAGACGAGACGGCAGATTAGAACAAATTTCTATTCCAGCGTCTTGCGTAACATTCTAGTGTCATATTGTAAACCAGGCTTTGTCCTGAATGTGATAACAGCCATTTTGAATCAGTTGTCTGTATATTCTATTATTAGGTTATTGATCAATATTTCATCTACTGTTACAGAAGACCAACAGGGTGTATATGACGGGTGTTCCATTTCAGAAACTCTACATTTGCTTGAAATTGCTCAAACCCTTGACCTCCATGTTGTTGGAGTAAGGTAAAATTAAAGATTTTTGTTTAATTCAGTTTTTATGTATCGTACTATTAGGTTCAGTTTCCATGTCAGCCGTAGTCATCAGTCAATGGAATCCTACATGACGGCAATAGCTATGGCATATCTAGTATTTGAAGAGGCTGTAAGTCAATGATCTAATAATGTATATTATGTTATACCACACTGTGAGGGGTACATCACATTTAGTACTGATGCACCAAGCCCAAGGGCAAGGGTATGTTTGAATGTGATATACGCTGAGCAGTAGTGTTGTAATGAATTTATTTCATGTGGATCAAAACTTTAAACTTCGATAGTGTTAGAGTATTCTTTGTGTGTGTGTGTGTGTGTTTTTTTTTTGCGGCTAAGTTTATTAATGTTATACATGAGCAGACCAAAGGGTATTTAATAGTGAAGTTTGGGTGCATCATGGTGTAATGTTGTATTGATTATCATACGTATCTATTATAGAGGACTGTTGGATTCAGTTTCAATATTTTGGACATTGGGGAAGGGTTTTCAGGCAATGAGGATGATAATGATCTGTTCATTGAAATAGCTGAATCAATTAATGAATGTATCAAGGAACAATTCAAAGGTTATCCTAATCTAACAGTTATAGCAGAACCAGGTATGATGTTAAAGTATTAAGTATAATTTAAAATTGTAGTGCTTGTATGTGGGATATAGCATGAGAGGTGTTATTACCATGAAATGTCATACAGCATGAGTGGAGCCAAATGCTGTATGATCTTTCCAAGCCACTCACCTTGAGAGCTAGCTATTTGGATTCACCCCCGTTTATACTACATATTAACCCATAAAGTATAGGTACGTATATTCAACAAAACTAACATTTCAATGGAGAAGAGGTATAGAGAAAGGAAGTAGTGTTCCAAACCTCCATAAAAGAAGGCAAGACGATCTTTTTCTGCCTTAAACCAAATATTAATCAGCTAAAAAAGATAATACTAATATGGACTGTTTTACCATGCTACTAATCGAAAAGCATTTGTAATTGTGTCAAGTGTTTTGTTGGCTAACCACAATATGTTCTGTTTGTGTAGTATGTTGAGAATAATTTTGTTGTTTACTTGCTTTGTCTAATCAATATGCAGTTATTGTCAGCTGCTTAGATATACATCCTTGTATCCTTAACAGAATGCATAATTTCTTTTTCTTTTTTTTTTTTAGGGAAATTTTTTGTGTCTTCATGTTTAACAATAGCCACACAGATACACAGCAAGAAACCAGTGACTTGTGACAGTACAACAATCGACTATTATATCAATGATGGAGTCTTCAGTAGTTTCGGTACTAAATTATTATATGGAGATACAGTCTGTACTCCCTTTCCACTCAAGGTTACATTTATTCATTGTGGATTACATTATGCATTATATCCTGTCTAATCCTATATAGCCAGCAAAATCTAAGGAAGTGGTTCCTTGCACTGTATGGGGCCCTATTTTAACCAATTTGGATGAAGTAGGTTCATTCAATCTTCCTAACCTGGACATCGGGGATTATTTACTGTTCAATGAGATGGGAGCCTACTCTACTGTTACTAGTACGAAGTTTATTGGACTAGCTGGAGACATTGATATAGTTTATTTTACTGAGAAATAGTTGGTTAATTGTCAATGCTATATTACTATATGTATAATTGCATAATTTTTATTACACTAATTTTTTTATTGTGATTGTTTTATCTATTATCTATTATAATAATTTTGAGAGCAACGTAGTGGGTAACGCTCCATAAGCATTAATTGTCGGGAGTATTAATAATCAGCAGTATTAATTACATAAATTGTGACCAACTCCCATGCATATACACCCAACGTAGCAATTAAGCCATGTTTCAATAATGAAATTTAATTAATCAAAAACGTTAAAAATTTTTTTCAAGAAATTAAAACACAATAATTATAATTATAATATCGTCATACTAACTGTTCCATAAAAAGTAACTAAAAGAAGCCAATTGAATTCTTCAGATTGTATCCTCGAGTCAAACAATACCTAAAGTAAACATTACTATAGTAAAGTATAAGAACACTAGCATACAAGCCTAGGCGACTGGGGTTCATCATAACAACACTTCCAAACTATTTCACCAATCGATTTTTCAAAGTTTTTTAGCTAAACATTTGGACGGCTTTACAGCCATCATCTTCAGTGGCACAAGTAAAGAATAATTATAATGCAAATAACAGTTTTTTTATACTAATGTTCAATGTCTCCGACAGCTTGATAGATGGCTTGACAGGTAGATGGCTTGACAGATGTTGACAACAACTTTGACTTCAGTGTACCATAACAGTACGCATACTGATCAATATTTACATTTTCAGTCACACCATCCCATGTGTCACAAGCATTCAGTAGCTAATACCTTGTTTCACAGAGCTTCTCGGTTGTCCACAACTGAGTCTTAGGTAGCTGACGAGCGCCTCCACGTTACATGAGCTTTACAGAGCAATGGGTACCCATTACATTTTGTAAGGGATCATGTGCGTCGTACATGTAGATCTGAGTGTGGGTATAAGGATAGTTGTAATGTTGAACCATGTGCTACTGTGTCTATACCTTATGTGAGGGGTACTTCTGAGGCTATTGCTAGGATTTTGAGAGGGTATAATATTAGAACTGTTTATAAGCCATTGTGTTCCTTGAGAGATATGTTGTCCCACCCCAAGGACCCTATCCCTTTGACCAGAGAAGTAATGTAATTTATTGTATTCCATGCAATGATTGTAAGAAGTGTTATGTAGGACAGACAGGTCGACCCTTCTCCCAGCGTCGTAAGGCACATCAGAGAGCGGTACAGTCCTTTGACTGTAATGCTAGTGTTTTAGCTGAGCACACCCTCAATGAGGACCACCGGATTGGCTGGGACAAGGCACGTATTTTGAATCAGCACCCCCGTGCAGATACACGACTGATGATGGAGTCATGGTAGATTAATTGTGTTCCTGATACGCTTAATAGAGAGAGAGGGGCCTTACCCGAACAGTATTCCAGCATATTTGCAGGTTATGATGATCGACCTTATTTTCTTCCTCCCCTTCCCCAGTAGTTTGCATGTAAAATGTACTAATACCTATTTTAATGTCAGTAATATCTGTTGTAACATCTATTGTATTGTTGTTGTTGGTTGTTCTTTGTTTGTGTGCTTCCTTTGTTTTTGTTTTTTTTCCTTGTTTTTGTCATAGCTGAACGTGTGCTGATGTACAGGAGTGTTCTGTGTTGCTAGAGTTGCCGTGCTAGTTGTATTATGCTGTTGGATTCCCTCTGACTTGGGTTTTCCACTATGTGGTGGTTTTTCCCTGGATGTCTATGGATCCCTAAATCATAAGTTCTATCAATCATGTCAGAGTGGGGGTGGCTTGTTGTCAACATCTGTCAAGCCATCTACCTGTCAAGCCATCTATCAAGCTGTCAGGGACATTGAACATTAGTATAAAAAACTGTTATTTGCATTATATTCTTTACTTGTGCCACTGAAGATGATGGCTGTAAAGCCGTCGAAATGTTTGGCTAAAAAACTTTAAAAAATCGATTGGTGAAATAGTTTGGAAGTGTTGTTATTATAAAGTATAAGAACCGCAAATATATAAATGTATAACTTACCAATGGCAATATCGTTTGTCAGTGCCCGGTAATTAAGGTCTATGACTTGATTGCACCTTATTAAAACTAAAAAAAAAAGATTAACATTCTTATTTTATATAAACACGATATTGGCATTACATACTTGTATCTCCATCTTCTCATGATACACAGTAATATAAGGCACGTTTCTACCACAGTCCACAGCCTGGGAACTTCTATAAGCTATAATCAAACACAAATGTAGTAAGCACATGCATCATAAACATAATGTAACTCACTATACTACATTCAGTAGCAAACCAGGGCCATATCGAATGACCTGTCAAGAGCAAGTCTACTATACCTGCTGCTGGTACCTAGTCCCCTGACCTATAAACCATTATGCAACCTAGCTACACGAACAACCTATTGAATATCAGCATCAAGAAACATTGATACGTGTAACTCTCTCTACTGTTAGCTTACATTACTTCAAAACATAACAGGTTTTTTTCATGTCTATACAGTATACAACCTCCCATGCATAGTGGACACTCCAAGAAAGGGACGTAGTAGTATAATAAACTTCTGAACAGGGACACTTGTCAGTGTCCCAAATAGACTTGTCTAATACATTTTGACCTCTGAGTAAAGGACAACATCTCTATAAAGGACACAGCAGCACTTCAATTTATAGTAGGGTCCCACAGCGTCCTTTACTCGGAGGTTCCACTGTATAGCTTGAAAAATATTACCTATTTCAACCTGTTATTCAGGTCTTCTTCAGATGTATACAAATACAAACCATGAAATATCTGAATTCCTTGCGTTAAATCTAACATTGGCCATTCATATGACTATAAAACTATAGATGTACGAAGGGACGTCTATACCATCATAATGAATAATGAAGGACTAACTAGCACAAAAGTGCAAATTCCTCGTGCTCTATTAGAAAGACTTTCTTGAGCTCTCAACTGCAATTTCTGGCAGACGTTAACAAGATCATGAAGTGTTAAAAAAAAAAAACCGCACACGATCGTGCGCGCACGGAACAAAAAAACTAAAAAAGAAAGGTGTGGTCGACAAAAAAAATCATTTTATGGCTGAAGCATTGCTTTTGCTTAAAACACTGTAACGAAGCAATTTGAATAGCGGGCATTTGTTACTCTTGCCATTCTCGTCACACAGTGAAAGTTAAAGCTCTATGGTCACACCAGAAACCAAGGTACAGACTTATGAAATTGAGATTTTAACGATCGATACTCAACCAGGATTTAAAAAAATTCTAGGATATTTATCCTGGAGTTACTTATATTTCTGAGCATTTACATCAGAAGTAATAGACAAGTGCTCTCAAAAGCTTAACTTAGCGGATCCACAAGCTCAAACATGTTTTGCCACTTACAGTTCGAAGGAGTAGACAAATAGATTCAAGACCAGAATAGCAGCAAAATAGAGATCACTGGCTAACTGCTTATGAAATTTGAAGCACAGCAGCCATCAAGACGTTCTGCACTGACCGTTCAAGGTGAACTTTTTTGCTAACTCACGAACGAATAACGAACAAACTCACAACTGACTAACGTATCCCTCACTATGGCTTCACCGGCGCGAGGGATAACAATTGCACATTACACGACATAATCTTACTGCATCTAGTCCTTTCTATCTTAGTATTTCAAGGTCAATTAAAAGCCCTTCCATTGCCAACATAAACATTACACGCACAGCGACTTTATAAGTCCTAGCTGGAGCGATGTTGACCTTAATCTGGTTCTTCATACGCAAGCTAGCCATTAGTCACCCGATCCATCACTGAGGCAATCTATATCATATCGGCATGATCATTATGATCACAGTCCATCACGTCTTCCATTTGTAGCACTCTCAGTATAAACTACACAAATGGAAACGGACAACATACATAATGAAAAGTTAATCACATGTACCAGTTTAGTCCTATCTAATGTTATATACATAGCCCATCCAGGGCCCTTCATACGGCTAGTCATGGCCTGACCCTCGCAGCGACAGAGGGTCAAGAAAAGCCCAACACTCCAATCTGGATCGTTCTTGTACGGCTTTAGGTGGAGCAGGGTGGAGCAAATTCAAGCCGTTTTTCAATTAACACACGTGTTCCAGTCCATTTTATTACAAAATAACTATAATAATAATTGAAATATAACTTTTATCAAAGAGTAAACGTCACTTCCTGCCACTGCAGGATTTTCTGCAGTGATCCAGATTTGAGTGTTGGCTTTTTCCTGACCCTCCGTCGCTGCGAGGGTCAGGCCACGCCTGACTATCATGCGGCATAACATGATTAGATTTAGTATCTCAGTGATCCGAATAAAAGGCCACACAAATATTAATGTATAGGATAAGTAATACTGAGCCCATCTGGAGCCCTTTATGCGGCATAACATGATTAGATTAGTATCTCAGTGTCCCGACTAAAAGGACACACAAATATTAATGTATAGGATAAGTAATACTGAACTATACTACTGTTGCTCTATATATTTGTACTATTAATATATATATACATGTATATAATAGATAATAACCAGTGTACAATGTACTTTTGTGGCCATTTCAAATTTTGCCTTTTTTTGTCAAATTATCTAAAAATCAGCAATTTTCTGCCTGGCAATTTTATTCCAGTGTGTTTTTTTTTGTATTGTAATTTTTTATGGAGCTGATTTTTTCTCAATTGCCTTTTTTTTTGTTTTGTAATTTTTTGCTATGGGTAATTTTTTGCTTTCCTGCTTTTTTATAGATTTTTTTTCTTGCTTTAATTTTCTATGCATGTTTTTTTTCAGCTTAAGATTTTCATGTTTCAAGGTTTGCCTAAATCAATCATATCATCAGCTGTGCATCTTACCAACTGCATACGGTGTTTTTTTTTTGTTTTTAGATTTTCAGAAGTATTTTTTTTTCTAGTTGTGTTTTTTTTTGTGAAGCTTCAATTCTTGATCAGTTGGAATTTATTTTGAAATGTTTTATAATTTTGTACATGATGTGCTGTGAATGCAATGATGTATTGGTCATTAATTATAGACTAGCTTTAGCTGTATGTCTATAGTTTAAGTGATGGCAGAGATGTGGTGGGAGCACTGTGCTGAATAGCAACTCACAGTCAGTTAGAGCACAAACTACACCGAGCAATATAGTATCACAGCCACGCCCCTTTTACATTGCAGCGCCATACATTATGTATGGATTATGGCCCTGGCCTTTCACAGTTTTATGATATTTGCATTATTAGTAGAAAAAATTATAGCAAGTGCTTAACACAACTTACCACTAAAGAACTGCAATGTATATTTATATGGTCACTTCGCAGATTATGTGATATTTGTTGGATTGCCAATACAACAATATGCTATAGCCTACTAACCTCCCACAACTTAGACCAGAAGACCTCCCCCCCCCCCACTCCCACTCATGATCACATGGTCATGATGGCTATACTACTATAATTCGAGCAATATGTATTAATGTTGTACTATAGAAAAGCAACTGAAGAATATGCGGACTTTGGCATCAACTTATATTGTGGACAGTATATATATTGTGGACAGTATATATAGATTTATCTGCAGGTCGTATTCAGTCACATATATAGTGGCTTAGAGGAATGGACAAAACTAATAAGCTAACTGTGCCACCTTCTACGCACAAGTACTATACAGTAGAATTCTGTACATGTGTGTATGCATTGGGATGGTCGGCTGTGCATATGCATGCACCAACTGCCAGGTCTTAATTAGCTACACAAGGTCAAAATAAAATACTAGTTTATGGACTACATGAGCAGGAATATCAAATTGTATGTGCAAGACACGATTAGCATGCATGCGGTCATAAAACTTGCAAGGGTATAGAGTTATAATGCACATATACATGTATTAAATTCGGCTGGTGTAACCACCCACTTCTACTTACCAGTAAATGGGACATGTCTAAGTATGGGACATGTCTAAGTATTCCAAATCAGTTCTTCTGGAATGCTAATTATATGCTTGATCACGTGCCGATTGAAGTAATTAACATTTTACCAGAACCGATTAGGAATGACGTGTCCTTAGACCAGTCACTTAGTGGTAAGTAATAAAAGTGGGCGGTTACACCAGACTATCATTGACGGTGCATGCTACAATATAAAAAGGGCGTGGCTGCATGTGACACCTAGACTATACTATTGCTTCGTGTGTGTGCCCTAGCCAACTCTGAATCAATTGCTATTCAGTACATGCCACCAGTTGAACTATACATACACATCAGTGTAGCACCAGTACAAAATCATAAAAACAATTCAAATTAAATTCCAACTGATCAAAACTGAAGCTTTACGAAAGAAACATAACTAAAAAAAAAAAACACTTTTGAAAATCTAAAAGCAGAAAAACAACCAGTGTACTTTTGTGGCCATTTCAAATTTTGCCTTTTTAACACAAAATTAATTATCTTAAAATCAGCGACTTTCTGCCTGGCAATTTTATTCCAGGTGTGTTTTTTTTGTATTGTGATTTTTTTATGGAGCTGATTTTTTCTCAACTGCCTTTTTTTTTGTTTTCTAATTTTTTAGTATGGGCAATTTTTTACTTGTTTGCTTTCCTACTTTTTTATAGATTTTTTTCTTGCTTTAATTTTGTATGCATGTTTTTTTTTTCAGCTTAAAATTTTCAAGTTTCAAGGCTTTCTCTGATTTTCTCTCAGTTATCAACTGCACTGATGATGTGCATGCATGTGTGTGTTTTTTTTTGTTTAGGAATTAATGCTTTTTTCACTGAGTTGTGATCGATTCTTTTGTGAAGCTTCAGTTTTGACTTTAATTTAAATTATTTTATGACTTTGTGTTGGCATTGCAACCGTCGATGTGTTGGCATACCGTACACGTCGTAATTTCCGTGGCGGATTAATTTTCGTTTATTTCCGTGGCTACCTTGAATCCACGAAATTTT
>JAYJLX010040953.1:0-14407 GCA_036873525.1 Chalinula nematifera
TCCGGAGGTTAGTTTCTATGTTAATGAACGGCCTTACAGCCGGGACATCTTAAACTGTCCGTAGTAGAGAGGTGTTCGTTATTTCAAGGTCCGTTTTAGAGAGGTTCCACTGTATGTTTTAATCATTTAACAACATGTATCATATACAATCTGAAATTTTACTTTGTAACTTTTGAATGGGGGGGGGGAAAGGAGGGGAATGCTTGGGGTGGAAGCTCAGTTCTCCCTCATCTCCCCCCCCCCCAGTAGATAAAACCCCGGCATGGCATATATTTTGATGTCACAGAAATAAAAATTTACCGTATAGAAACTAATTGCAAAAAAAGACTACATCAAGGCTATACATGTACCTTATTGACAGCATTAATAAGACTCAGCCCTCCTTTATCAATAATGAACTTTAGTACATCAATGCGACCCCGTTGACAAGCAGAGTATAATACTGTATTACCATCCTATACAAACAGATAAGTTAATGACAGGACATTAACTGTAAGAAATTTAACAAATCCTTTTTCGCAATACCTTACAATTATAACTACATGTGAATCAAAACAACAATAACATAACATACTCACAGTTGATACTACACTGATATTAGCTTTACTGTTAATGAGAAGCTCAGCAATATCTTTATTATCAGCCACATGTAGAGGAGTATCACCATTCTATAATGGAGAATAATTAAAACATGAAGATCATTGAAAGAAGTTTGATGAGGGTCAGAACAATTATATTTATTATATGGTAGTGCAATACAGTATATGGTATTTTACAGTGCAATATTATGCAATATTACACAAGAAATTTTGAACTACTATGCATGTGCATTAATTAAAACCATAATAGTGAAAGTGACTATACTGTGACTGTTATTAAATGGCTTGTTGTGTAATATGGTTGGTTATTGCACTCGTGGCTATATTTTCACTTTCATGCGGCCAGCCATATCGCACTCTAAACCATTTAATAATATACATGTGCATATCATACAACATAAGAAAGTCATTTCCACCTCCATCTCATACCTACATACAATGTAATAGTATTATAGTCATAAAAAAGTGTTTCACTGTTTTAAAAACAAAAACTTTAACAACTGTATTAATTTATTTATTTTATTTCCAATATTATAATATTCATTTCACCAAGAACAAGAAAAGATGAAGGATATTTTTCTAACAAAGGGTTGGAGTATAACGCGTCTTTTAGTTTGACCCTTTGACATTCTTGATGGATGGAGGGAAAGGAATGGTAAATCACTTTGAAGTTGCCGATAATGGAGGACAGGGCAAGAAACTTACACGGATTTTAGCTCTATCAGGCTAGAGCAAGCGCAAGGTATAGCTTGTTTTGAACCGGTGGCCATGCAGGATGTCCGCTTGTTTTTTTTCCCACATGAGTGGTGAGTCTACCGTTTAAAATCTAGCAGGCATTTCTTTATTTTTGAAACGGGAGCCATCGCTTGTTGCAGTAGTCTATACAGTCGCCATTGCTTACTCCGAGCATCATGCACTTCGTATGCAAAAAAGGTAAATATGCGTATTGAGTAGATTGCAGACCTTCTGTAGAGCCTGATTCTGTGTTACTTTCCATTATCGGCAACTTCAAAGTGATTATTAACCGCACTCATGAATATTCATTGTCATCAGATTCTTCTGACAAGAACATGACCTCTCACACCATACCAGGCCCTTCTCCCGCTAAACCGCTCATCATTTGCGTGCGGGAAAGGGCGTGGTCTCCAGGCTAATAGCACAGCATGTGTGATCGGGTGGAATTTTTAAACACTGAATTTCCATCACACATGACCACGCCCCCAAAAAGAAGGTAAATTTAAGATGGTGAAAGTTGTAAACATTTTTGCACTTTGGAGCTCATGTCTCAGGCATTCATGTTTTGACTTACGTGTTACATGTACATGTAGCAGTGCTTCTAGCCTTCTTAACATAAGGGACTTTGAATTAGACTACACTAAATTTTTTCATGTGCAGTTATACCCCTTACTTTCATATTTTAATACCATTTACTCTGGTCTACATGTACATAGCAGACTATAGCAAGGTATGGTAGGAAATTACTCCACAAGAAATTGAGCTGAGGTAGGGACGGTATTGCCAAAATCATACTTCGGTACGGCATCGAAAAAATACCTCGGTATTACTACATATATACAGTACATGTACCTCGGTGTGCTGCCTTTATTAGTACATGTATCATACATTACACAATTAATGACAGCTCTTCAGGTGAAAGCTCAATTGCTAAATATACTATTGCAGCTACTAAATGTTTGACTTGTATTGTGTGGCATGTTAGTCCATATAAGTGAAGCTCTATAGCCCAATCCATGTCACTCAGTAATGTAGTCTTGATTATACAGCAGTATTATACAATATTGATAGTATAATAGTATACTGACGGTATGTAATATATTGACAGTATATGCTATACTGGCGGTATTATAATGAATTCAGTATGACGATATTACAAAGATGCACGGTATACCTTACCTCGGTGCAAGTAATACCTCGGTATCACGGTATATATGTACCTTCATACCTTACAGCTTATTATAGAAATTATGCATACCAACTTATCCCTGATGTTGGGATCAGCACCGTGTTTAAGTAGTAGCTGTACCACTTCAGTATATCCTCCACTAGATGCAATTAATAACGGTGTATAGCCCATCAACTGTGAAATAATACAACACAAAATAATTACACAATACACACAAGTACATGTATATAGTGCACATGTAAGTACTATACATGTACCGTAAATCTTCTAAAAATTCGGCAAATTAGATGACAACAAATTTCCATAATAACGAATAATTGGAGGTAAAAACCAAGTTTTCTCCTCGTGGCAATTTTTTTAACAAAATTAGAGGCTTTTACAATTAGTAAGGTAAACTCACAGAATAAAAAATTTACCTGGCTGTTCAGTTGTAGTGGTGGTGTTCTTCCATTAAGCAAAATCAGAACTCGAGGCAAAAGTAATTTTAAAAACAAATTTTTAGAGTAATTTTAATATTTTCTTGTAAATAATTATTTATTTTAACGAAACTAGAGTGCCGAATTTTTAGAAGATTTACGGTATATTGTTTGTTAATTGTGTGTACTCTCCCACACTCCACTATATATAGAAAACAATAAATCCTTTATTTAAATTAGCTAAAATTTGCTCAACTGTAAAATTTTTCCTCACTACAAGGTCATTCAGCTGATGACAATTTATTAACCAAAGAAAAATAGGTACTATACATAAAATTGGAAATATGTCCATCACACAACCCATAATATATTATAGAAATAATGATAGCTCAGTATATATACAGTACATGTAGCACTGAGAAACATGAATCACAGATACAGTACTGACGGGATATTAAGCGCAGGCGCTTATAGTGAAAACAGTAAGAAAATGGACACTTATCATTAAAAGCATGTAAAAATTTCAAAACACGTGTACAAAGTATTGCAAATGCTCTATTTCCGTCAAATTAAAAACGTATAAAACTTTAAAAAGTACAAATTTTAATTCATTAAAAATAACCCTGTATACAGTACATATCAAACGTTACGAACATTTGCTAAGTACCGCATGACTGCACACGGTTTAATGTATTTTATGGAGGGACGAAAATTGCTTACTGACTTTTTGATACTTATACTGAAGTATATCTCATTGTGAAAACATGCATGAACATGGAAATCCTAAGCCAAAGCAAGACTGAGCCTAGTCTCGTCCCCAGACTCCCACGCATCTAAAGAGTGAAAGGGAGTCTGGCCCACTGAGTCAATTTTCTTGGCCCAAGAAGTGAAATCATGACGCAAGCTTTGATTACGTTTGATTACTAATACCCCACAAACCCATCCCATTTGCTTACAGTAAAACGGTAACTTGTCGGGCTTTGCGGTCATCAGATAGTGATGTTTCTAAGCAAACAACTGTGATTGGCCAGCAGAAATTCCTCACCGAGGGTCAAGAAAATCGACTCAGTGTGCCAAACTCCCTTTCGTTCTTTAGATGCGTGGGAGTCTGGGGACAAGACTAGACTGAGCCGTACTGCAGCTTCTATTCTCCTCTGACGAGTTTTAGCTAAGTAAAAAATGGCCTCTTTGGACACACCCCTGAGTCAATTTATATGTAAATAGTATTACGACATTATTCCGTATTGTACTAAAATAATAAAAGCTCAAAATAGAGCACACAATTTAAAAATCTGGACCTGATCCCATATAGACCAAGCTCCAGTCTAAGATCGAATTTGGCAGTCATGAGGGGATGCTTCGGCATGAGGGAACGCTTCGGTTACATAAAAATTAGGACAACTCTGATGAAGGCAAACCCATGGCTCGAAATGTTTGTATAAAATAGTTATGGGCGTGGTTTAGGATCATTAAACACTTGTGTAACACATGCAATGTAAACATACTTAAAAAGTATAACCAACCCTATAAGTGATGTTGGGATCAGCACTATAGTCAAGTAACAGCTGTACCACTTTAGTGTGTCCTTTCATGGATGCATTATACAGTGGTGTAGTGCCACCCTGTGGAAATGATACAATACATGAACATTATGTACAATCATAGCAAACTACACATTATCATTAACAAGGGTGTATGGCATGACACCAACAATAAACACTAGGATGACACATTCCTATGTATAATTGTATAACTAGAAATACTAGTTATAGTAATACATATTAGATATAGTATGTATGATAATGTTCACGATATATTGCTGTTACATTGATCAGTACAAGTTATACTGTATTACTGTTTGGAACCTCTTTTTGGGCAATTTCTGTAACAAAGCTTAATTAACCCGAGCGTGGGTGGAGGGTTATAGTAGTCCGTTTGTGTGTGTCTGTCTGTGTGTTACCAAGTAATCTCTGTGGATACTTGATAGTAGAACTTAAATGACACTCCATTGAAGGCACTTGATGTCGATAATTCCACAACTTCAAGAATTTTTCAAAACATGGCCAAGGTTAAGATAAAGATCTTTAAGTATTTTGATCAATAGTTATGCTGTTCGCCATATTTTTTAGACCACACCCGTTGAGCACATGTTGTAAAAAAAAAAATTGTCAGTCACGCCTACTTACAATTTTCATCATTGGCTCTGATGGCTTAATGCATGGCTTGATCGTGTTTCGCAAGCTAGCCTTGGATGGCATCTAGACTGGGCCTGGCATGCCCTAGAATTTCTTAAAACATGTGGTGTAGACTAGAATCTCTTTCATCTTGTGATGGACAAGTGATTGTGAGTTTTGTCGGTGTGAAAATGCTGGTGCCTGTCTAATGAAACTAATGCTCTTCTCTACAAGTTTACTTCATATTTGTAAGTTTTTCCTTAGTTCTGTTGGTTAAGTGTGAAGAATCCTTACTTCAAGAAGAAGCTATAGTGCATGTATATGTTGTGTTTTACTGTAAAGTGTGTGGTGTTCATCAATGATGTGTGTATGCGTGTGCTTGACTGTGCAAACTAAGATCTACTGGTGCGTAACGAACTGTGTTGTCAAATATGCATATGCATAACCGCGAGGGTTCAACACTTCAGTGCTTTCATTGATTTTTTAATGGGTTAAAGCACAAAATGAAAAAAAAAGAAGATTTTCACTTTGAAATTTAATAAGTATAATAACTAAATTTTTAATTAATTTCATTTGCTCTTGTAAAATCCTTTTACATACTTCATAAACACCTTAAGACAGTAAATTAAACAAAATACCCATTATATTCAGGTTTTTTTTTACTGATTAAACATTTATACACATGTATGTGGATATACTTACTTCACAAACAATTTGTAATACATGTACATGTATATAAATCTATAACATGTAATTTTGTTACCATGTAAAGGACACCTCTACAAATATTGTCCCCAAGGTGTCCACTAAATGGACTGAGGTTCCACTAAATACATGTACACTACGTGCTCTAATAAAAACTGTACAGTATATAATAACCAACCTCATTAGTGATGTTGGGATTTATCCCATGCTTTAATAGTACCTTTACCACTTCAATATGTCCATTGTCCGATGCTACGTGCAGTGGTGTATTACCCAACTACAAAATGACAAAACACACATGAACTACAAATCATTGAACTAAACTATATATAATTATACTATACATATATTAGAGTATATACATGTACATGTACTTCAAAAGAGTTATAAATTAAATTATTAATCATAATATGCCACCGGCAAGCATTAGAGGAAAACCTTGCAGTGCATGTTCACTTTGCAATAATGATATTGGAATTATATTTACTAATAACTGCCTGTATGCATATTATGGTACTGTTAATAAATAAAGTGTGCACTGCGTGTATACATGTGACTAGTGGTAGTTGCCAAATTTTCCGTGAAGGCTATATTTGCCAAATATAAATGTATAATTACTATATATTGGAATCCAATCAAGTAAAGTTCATATATCAGGCTTAATATAATTGGTTATATGTTACTCATATTTATAAGTTACTATTACATATTTATTAAAGTATTCTTATACTAAAACTGTACGATAATAACCAACGTTATCACTAATGTTGGGATCAGCGCTATGCTGTAGTAGTAGCTGAACCACATCAGTGTGCCCTTCTTCAGATGCTTTAAACAGTGATGTTCTACCATACTGTGAAATAATACACATTATAACATACAACGTATGTAGTAGTTAAAGCATGATACATGTAGCAGTACTTGATACGCAATACAGCACGAGAGGCTATTGAGACCATGCCTCGAGTGCTATTACACATACATGCATATTTATCGTGTTTTAATTTATTAATGGCATTTCGTGTGGGGCGAATTAAAGATGGTTACTGTTGCTGAGTGTTTCTGTGAGTCCACTGCGTGACTGTGTGAGTGTTGCATGTGAGCGTTTTGTGTGAGTATTTGCATGTATAAGCATTCGTGAGAGCGTTTGTGTGAGTATTTGTGTGAGCGCTTGTGTATAAGTATCTTTGAATTTGGTGAGTGTTTATGTGCCGAGCATCATGATTCAAAGTTGCATGAGCATTTGTTTGCTTTAGTGTTCAAATTGTGTCAGCGTTTGTTTGTTTTAGCATTTAAGTTGTGTGAGCGCTTTTTTTTCTACGAGTGTTTGTGTGATGAACGATCATTTAACCATAAGGTAATCTGCCACAAAGTATTCTGTATCAATATGACCCACAGAACAGCTCCATATAATAAGTGTTCTATACGGCCAATACAACACAGCTGGAATCTTTGATCGCCCACTCATAATACTTCAAGTAGTAAAAAGGAACATTGTTATTAATATAGTTTGTACCGTATCTGCTGCTACCAAATAATGAATAAAAACACGTGAAATAATCATGACAAACTATACAGGCCTTGTACATATCCTTTACTGAGATACTATATACATTGTACACAACGTGTGGGAGGACACATTAGTACAATTGTGTTTGTTATAGTCAGCAAATGACCATTTAGCAAGCTATATATTCTATAGTCTGTGTTTAAGTACATATCTCTTGGCAATCTATTAAATTACCATACATGATTGGTTCAAAGCTTAAATTGCTGTGGGTCATATAAATAAATCACTCAGTTGCACAAATGTTTTTGTCTTTAATATTAACTGGTTAAAATTTTGTTGGTTTTAGTTTGGCTTTGGTTCTAATTGGAATTTACTCTATATACATGTATACATGTATATAGTTAAAACATTGAACGAATTTTTATACAGTCAATTCTTTGATCTATTCTTCTATAACAAACATTTTTCTTAGGCCACATTTACACAGCTACGCTTTTAAGCAAAAACAAATACTTTTGTACGTGTTTGCACCTTTCGTTAACATGGGAATGTACAAAAACGCTATGAAAATAAAGACTGACGACAGCAGCTTCCAAAGTGAATACTTTTAAAAATGTATTTGAAAATAGTAGCATTTCCGTGTAAACGGCTAAAAAGAAATATATAAATACATTATCAATACAATCACTACTGGTCGTATTTTTCACAACAAGCTCTCTCAGAAAAAAAAGTTTTCAAAAGCATATTCTTCTTGTTCACCACCATATTATCTTACAAGGTTTTAATTAAGTTATTATCACAAATTATTACTAACAAGTTATTGCGATCAAAAGGTATTGTCTTAACGTGTTGAAAACGCCATTAAAAAATGCAAATCAAAACCAAATTTGAATCAAACATTGTGTAAATGTGGCCTTAAAGCTGGTTTACATAGCAACACAATAAACGGCCTGTGCTTAATTTTAATGTGTGGGCATTTTGACCTTTTGATGCCGTACCTCAGTAAACCAGGCTTTAGTTGGACGTTAGGACAATCCCATTTTATAAACTACCGTATATACATGTAGCAGTTTAATTTGATAGATTCTTAATTTGGTGATTGGCGGTCCATAATGTAAATCGCCAATACTATTTCCATAAAATTACTGATACAAATGCATACGTACACACACGTGTCACAAATCACCTATAATAAAGCCGTCAATAACGTTATTTTATATAAATCGCAAAATATTTTGACCGCCAAATATAACCGCCATACATATATGGTATGTTAAAACCATTAACATTAACATACTACATGTACAGTGTATAGTGGGATTACAACCAATAGTGCATGAGAGGAATTATAACCACTATAGAGGAGAGGGGAGGGACCTTATACTGAACCTCCTAGTCAAGGCCACTCCCCCTCTAACATTTCATTATACATGTATATCCAGCTTAATATTAAAAGGGGGTGGGTAATCATAGCAATGATAACAACAAAATAAATAAGTTTTAAACATTTTGAGGCTGACTACATCAAACGAAAATAGGCTCAAGAAAGGGGTGGGCCCCTTCTTTTACACTTTAGCTAAACCCTATAGTATATTGGTTCAAATAATGCTATTTACTATACATACATATACCACATCATAACATTATCAAAATTTTTATGGTTTTCGTTCAACTATATAATATAAAAAAAACAGGCCACACCATAACGATATTCCTTTATACAATATAATATCAGTATACATACCCAATTTTTATAATTAACATGAGCTCCTGCAGAAACTAATCGTTGGACTTCCGCTATGGACCCACTCTTAGCTGAATCAATCAAAGACTCGTTCTATCAAAAATTAACAGTTAATAGTAAAACAAAGGTATATAACTGAATATCCATGGCATGATATTAACAAGTATTACCGATACTGTCAAGTATCTCTTAATAATTACCTCATATATTTAGTAAATAAAATACTAAATAATAGCTCATAAAGTATCCTTCATGATGGGTGAGCTCAATTCATAGAAAAACAAGGAAGACAATGCTGATAAAAAAGCTATTTAAAACATGGGCATTATAGTCTTGACCAGTTATTACTGATACTGTCAAGTATCTCTTAATAATTAACTCATATATTTTCTAAATATATAATATATATATAAGTTAATGGGTGTGGTCAAGTCATAGCAAAACAAGGAAAATAATACGATGATAAAAAAGCTAGCTATTTAAAACATTTAGTAATAAATACAAGAAATTGACATAAAATTAGCTTGCATGTCCCTGTTTGACTGTCAGAATAGTGTGTTTAATTGATGGGTATGGCTAAAATTTTCATTGCACACTTCGTGATTACCCCCTCCTTTTCAAATCTAACTAGGCCCCTGGCATGACAGTCAATAAAATTTCTGCTCACAATTCATTAGTTATTTGCCATTCCTTTTAGAGGCAAGTTTGCAAGTTCATAGTACTCCAGAGATAAAAAAAAAATAGGCAGAGAGTAATCGGTCAGTTTTAAGACTCAAAAGAAAAAAAGCACAAAAGTAACATTCAGTTGCAGGTTAATCTATTACAATACAAACTATCTAGCCCTTCCCCCCACACAAGATGGATGGTGGATCCTATAAATGAAGACACATCATTATAGGCACCAAAAGTTTACCATCACAATTCACAACAGATTAGCAAACAATGCCACACCTCCCATGGGGCAATAAAGTAGATAATAATAGCAAAGTACAGGAATAATCTTCTGTGACTAATGGCATCTAAAAATGTATCCCAAATGAAGCACGGGTAGTAAGTTGGTTTTATGACTCCCAGACCTAACACATGAGCCCAATAGTGCACCATAATTATATCTGCGTACCTGTCCCCGCCCCCTTAACTATACAGGAAATTGAGTGAGGGTATGTTTTAGTCTCACTAGCCAGACCCTTTCCTCCACCTACTGTCATTAGGATAGACAGCTACAAAAGGGTCTGGTACATTGCATGTATCGACTTTGTTCATACAGCACAAAATTGACATGATCAATAAAAATTGTTTATTTGTATGATGCAGCGGCTATCTATTGTTTAACTCCGGCTGCATTGCCTATTCGATCTGACATTTTTCTTAATTTTTGCTAACCTCACAAGAACAAAATCAATACATACAATGTACCAGATCAAAGACATTAGAATTAAATTAAAATTTAATGGGATTGGAAACAGGATGTCCCGCCCAAAACAAAGCATTGAGTGCATACCTAATAGTTAAAGCACGGTTCACAGTGCTATACCGGGATTTAATAGCGCGAAGGGTGTGGTCGAGAGGGCTGATATCATGAGGTGAAGCTGCATGAGTGCTATATATATCAGCGCTCGAGATCACAACCCGAGTGCTATTAAATCCCGGTATAGCACAGTGTGAACCGTGCTTCAAAATGTTTATAGTATTGGGTGCATCAAAAGTGCTCGATAAGTTATCGAAGAGAAGAAACTTATGTTGAAAAACACGAGGTGAGTCTAAGTTCAAGTTGTGCTTCCGGCCACGAGTGCTGTATCTTGTAATATTTTGGTGAAATTTTGGCCCAGAGTTCTATATCGAGTGCAGTTCCGCCAGCACAAGTTCTATATCGAGTGCAATTCTGGCCACGAGTTCTATATCGAGTGAAAAACATCCGGTCAACAGTTCTATACCACGAAAAAACAAATGGTCGGTACTTTTGATACACCCACGCAGTATGCTATAAAATTTTTACTTTAACGTAAACTTTCAGAGTTTTTTTTGTTAAAATCGGTCATTTTGTTGTTTTCAAGAAGAAGTGACCTGGAGTCAATCGGCGCCAGGAATTCACTAAGTGAAGGAGAATGACAATTTGTTGTTTTCAAGAAGAAGTGACCTGGAGTCAATCGGCGCCAGGAATTCACTAAGTGAAGGAGAATGACAATTAAATCATTAACTTATGGATTAGTCTAGCTAATTTATTCTTCAGCTAGTACTGTACTGATTGAGATTCGTGGTTAATTTGTAGAAATTCGAGACGAAAGCATTGCCACCCAGGTATAATGAAAAGGGCTGTTTGTTGTAATTTAACAAAATTGTACAGCTTTATTATCATACGAAGACCTCCAGTATACAGTACACTTTATATTCATATGTATATTCTGTAGGTCAATACATGCCTTCAGTAAACCACAAGTATTTGATTTCCATGTTACCGTTCCACATACTATCGTATACCGTTGTTGGCAAGAAATCAAAAAAAACACATAGAAAAGAGTAGGAGCAGCGACTTTTATTGGCTGATACTGACAGCGTGCATGGAAATTAGGCTGAGTGAGTTTGAAAATGGCAGTTAATAGCATAATATATAAAATAGGTTAGTACATGTACCTCCAAATGATATGAAATATTCTTGAATCGATCACAACGAGGGCTTAACTGTCTTAAAAGTAACTATGCTTCTTTAGAATGGTTTGAATTTTGACTTATGACCTTCACATTATCATGCCTCATATAATTATATCGTAAATAAATTATACTTTTTTAAATAAAGGTATAAAACAAAAAGTTATGTGAAAACTACTTCGATTCTTATTTTAAACTCTTCAATTTCTTCAACTTCTTCACAAATGTGGTTGGTATTGTACGGTCCATATTAATGGGCGGGGTTTCAAATACTTGCATAACAACTGTATATTTTGCAATATTGTTATGATTTGATAAACAGCTAGCCGAACGGTCAGTAAGTAATGCAAGAAACTTCACCTATTTTGTAAAAGAAACTTTGGCAAACTATGAATCCAAATACATTGCTTACTGTTGCTAGGTAACATATTTTACTGAATGCATGTAGATCGTTATCACATTTCCAATCCCTTTCATTAATCTATGACCAGACCCTTCCGTAGCCGTCCACCCAGAAGACAGTAGGTGAGGAAAGGGTCTGGCTAGCCAAACTATAGGTGTGTTTTGGTTCCCCCTACTACTGAATCTACCATATTCGAATTCCTTACTAATTCCTTCTGTTGTTGTTCTGATAATGGCTGCTTCCCAAAGAGCTGGTCAGATGTTCTTGATTCAATCTAATAATGAATTAAATACTCAACAACTAGTAGTGTACAGAATTAGAATCGATTAGAATCCTTTAGCTGATGTGCCCCACCCACTTTATAATTGTCTTCTTCATTGGTGGCCATATTGTAGAATGAATTCTCTGAAACTATTAATCACCACAACCATGGATCCTGCGATCGATCATAGGTTCGAATTTCCCATAAAATGCAGCTAGAATAACCTCCAGAATAGCAAAGAATCCTCCTCCTTGAGACTTGAGTGTACACTGTAGGTCGAGGTGTACGTGTAGGTGTGTAGTCGGTATACCGTAATTTTCTATTTATACAAAAAATGGCATAATTAGACTAGAATACCTTTTGCGAAAAAAAAGTGGGAGGGGCTGGCTCAGCACATGAAACGGTTGTTTCATGAAACGCTACAAAAAGCACTTCTATAATTCCTGCTGTGGCTATTGTGTACCATTCACGCATCAGTCAATATCACTGAAGAAATATAGCTATGGTCAACTGGTCAATAACTATACTGTGCAGTTCAGTGCAGAATACTGAACTGTGCACACACACAGTGAAACATAATGTAATTTATCAGTACGACGTAGCCCTGCAGGTTATGCAAAATTGCCTTATTTAAAAGTATGTCGATACCATGCATGAACAATATATCTACTCTCACAGAACATACATACAGTATACCTACATAATTCAACAACATTCAACTGGTAATTATAAATAATAAGACAATAAAAAGACTGAGAAAAACCAATTTTACTTCAAAACAAAATAAAGTTTACAATGACAAAGGTTTGAATAAATTACTGAAATTCAAAACCCTATAGGACACGAGGTAAACTGACAGAATATTACAACTAAATAGTCAGTGCATGACAAGGGCAGATTAAAAGGAGAAAATTTTAATTATGTTAATACAAAAAAACAATAAAATTTACTTATACACATCAAAAATAAAATCAGTATAAACTGTAGCCTCTGCAGTAGCTTTAGTCTACTTGACCCGTTTATATACCAACCGGCCAACGAAAATTCTCCAGAGGTAGGAGACTTGGAGCTGTATACCCATTCACCCTGTTCACCTAGTACCTCATAACTTAAACAAAGGGAGTTAGTCTCCATATTATCTACATGAGTAGAGACAGATTTAATAGTTACATAGTTAATTTAACCACATTAGTACTGAATAATTCATGCAATTTTAGTAAGCATTCATTGATAGTATTTATTGATCACTGCTACACTATGATAAATAGTAACATTGTTATAAAAAGTAACATGCATAATATTATATGGTTTATTGAGTATAATATGTAGCATACTATAATAATAGCACATATATAATAGCATGTTATATAGCATGTTATATCCTCCCCTATTGCTATTGTCTGGTCCCCAGACTGCCTAAGACTTCACTTAGTCCCCTGCCAAGAACCTTCCTGGTTGTATGTACTTCATAGGTTTGTAACTGTGTGCGTATTTTCTACGTACCTTTTGAATGACTGCTGATTCTGCTGATTTCGAGTAATTTTGATTCTTTTGATACTACAGACCCGCGACTAGAGAGACTACTACAAGCACGTTGGTACACGTGGCTCAATATAATGGGTGTGGTTATAATTAATCTAGTAATTTTCCAATGACATGGTAGTCAGTATCTGTCAGTACAGTCTTGTTCTCAAAGACTAATAAAGGCAGTGACTTTATTCTTTTACAGGAGATAATTACTGGGCACGGTGAGCTAGAAGAACAGCACATTTTGCTACTGTAAGTGATATGTAAGCTCATCAGGGGGAGGATTATGGTTTATGCAATTTTTATTAGATTTTTATCCTTATGATTATATATACATCGAGTTATACATGTATCTGTATTGATGGCAATTTTCCCTTACAAATGAATACAAAATTCAGATTTAGTTACTTTATCTTTAAGTAGTCTCGCGCTGCCAGACCACACCCTTTGCGCAAGCGACGACGGGAGGGTCTGGTGAAAAACGTACTCACTACTCG
>JAYJLX010040963.1:0-14403 GCA_036873525.1 Chalinula nematifera
AGCAGAACCGTTTTGGAATACGTGTGTCCCCAGACCACTTTCTGCAAGTAAAAGTGGGCGGTTACACCAGACTAAGTTACAAGGTAGGGTCAATAGAAAAACTGGGTGTGGGCAGTTGACCATTAGTCCCACCCTCTGATAGAATGTCAGCTAATCCAAGTTCATCAATAGTGGGCGGGGAACTATCATCCTAAACAACACAACACATACACATAATAAACACACCCCGGAGTTAATGGATTGGTCGTATACCTCGTCTAATATGCTGTCCAGAGTCGGTAGTTCCGTTAACTGAGGGATATCTCCTTCGAAATTATCCTACAAATAACGAAGAATAGCTTTAATAATTTTAGTATTGATAAATATACCTACCGAGGTTGCTTCGACAGTTGAAGGGAGTGATTCTGTAGCTGAAAGGCTCAATTCTGCTAGAGTAGTCAGTTCAGCTGAAAGATCGGCCATCTTGTTTTCCTGGGTTGATTCCTTATTAACCACGCCCACGCACGTGACTATATATGCTAGGCAGGGTGGAGCTCATGCATAGCATGCAAAAAAAAAAAAAAAAGCAATGTGAAACAACTAGCTAGGTGGGGCCGACCCAAAATAGTACAGAGGACAGGCAAGGTCAGGGTGGAGCTCATGCATGCAAAAGGATATGAAAAAATTGTTCTTAAAATAGTACAAAGGAAATCGATAACTTTACAGTCTATTTATAGCAATTACGTCAATATTTGACTATAAATATTGACCTGAACGTCACTAAAGTCCATAATAGAAGCAAGCAAGCAACTCAAGAAGAAGCAATCAAAAAGATGACTACTACTACTACTAGTACTACTACTACGTTAGCAACCGCTACTGACGTTGCTCCAGCTCTTCCCGAGGCTGGGATAGGCAACCTCAGTGGACCAACACCTACCAGTAACTGGGTCATACCCGGTAGGCTCCTCACTGGTTCATATCCAGGAATGTACAGGTCTGAGGATGAAGACATCAGAGATTTACTAAAAGCAGGTGTGTGTGTTTGTGCATAAATCTAATGTTGCTTACAGTTGTTCATAGTATATGTATATTTTTAATTGTAGGGGTCACTCTAATCGTTCCCTTAGTGGAATCAGTTGTGTTTAGCTATTGGCCGTACATTGATGATGCAAAGAGAATAGCTAAGAAAGAATTTCAGAAAGATCTTAAATTTGAATATTTCCCAATCGAAGGTATTAAAAGCTTTTTAGGTGTCATGGGCCATTTTTAATTATACACCTGTTATTTTTTTTTTTAGATCTATCTGTCCCTGACGATGATCGAGTATTAAAATTTATTCCGAAATTAGCGGATAAAATTAGGGAAGGCAAAGAAATAGTTTACATTCACTGTTTTTCTGGGCATGGCAGATCTGGAATAGTTGTTTCTCTACTGTTGTCAGCTCTGTATAGTATAAATGGTAGAACAGCTATCGAACTTGTTAACGAGTGTCACTCACATAGGGACAAAGAAGGTCGCAGGCACTCCCCAGAGACCAATGAACAGTGCAAATACGTGGAAAGAGTCTCAAAAATGTTCAGAATATAATATAACATTGCTAATTTATTTGTGTATTATAGTAATTCATATTTTATTCTTTTCAATTCCTACATGATCATGCATAATCATCTTCTTAATTATTTTTATTGTGCAATCAATTTAAAATACCGCGTGGTTTGGCGCATGCGCAGTATGCATAATTTTTGATTGTCTTGCTTGGCGGCCATTATAGGGGTTAACCAAAAAACAGGAAGTAGCCTGAAAGAAAAGCGATGAATTTCTTATTTATTCGACACAGCCCAATCGCCTGGAATCAAGATAACATAATAGCATAAACTATCCTATTACACTAAAGATGTCGGAGAATACCCATACTACTTTCCTCCATTTGACATCGAATCTCGGCTCTCTTTTTGAAGAGGTGAGTAAGCCAGCCATTGTCTTTATAAAATTTTCACACCATATATATAATTGTGGTGTTTGCGTTTTGTAGCAAGTCATCGAGGAGAAATGGTTTGAGGATTTGAACGAGGTAAAGTCCATCATATTCTCGGGCATTGTTGTCAGTGAAGCATAGTCTAGTATCTTGAGTACGCTAGTTGCTACATGGAATTGCGTTCACTGTTTGGAATCTCTACTACGTATTTTTAAAGCACATAGCCGCCATTGTACTTCATTAATTTGTATTTATTGCTTCTTTTTCTGTTACTATTTAGCTAATAAGCAAGCACTGTCCCCAAGTTGTGGCCATACACTGTCAAGAAATCGGGGGGAAGGATTTCGAAGTGACGATGCCCAAAGTCGATTCATTTATTGAGTATGTTGTGTATTATAATAGTGGGTTACAATGCTGCATAGTACATGTGCTTATGTAGTCTGTTAGTGTGTTAGAGGTGTAGTCTAGTTAGCTTGATGTGGTGTGTAGGGCTGTAGTTGTGTTCAGGTATTGCGTTTTGCTGATACTAAGTGGTCAGTAATGAAGTATTCCTTTGTACTTGTAAATTGTTGTAATTGAGCATTTTCCCCTAATGTCTAATGTTGTTGTTGGAAGTCAGAAATAACGTGTATTTTTGTCCTCCCGGAAAGAGAATAGCTGTGTTCGAAGATAACTGTTTAAACAATAGCAAACATTACCTTAGACTTTTGAAAACAATGGACAAAAGTGTTTTAAAAATTCAGCACATTTTTGATTACCGGAAGCACAACTACTTCAACCATCAACACATTCACACACGCCATCCCAACTTGCACCAATCGTACCACCTGTGTAAAGGCAGGCAGATTTACAATATCACATTGGCAGAGTGTCATAACCAGAAGTCATTGTTGAAGAATACATACATTACGTTGAAGCTGGAGTAGAAAAAAATTCTATTCCAGCATCAGCGTACTCATTTGCATGGACTTTGGTCGTTACGTTATGGTGTATGTTACCATGTAAATCCACCTTAACTGCCCCTCAAGTTGTGTTTCACTGTTTGTTAGACGATTAAAAGGCTTAGAGTGTTTCTCTGAATATGACAAGATCAGGGGATATGTGGATTCGGGATATACTGACATGAACTCATTCACGGTAATTCACCCCTTCTGTTTCATGCTAGCTTATACCCTCCTCTACCCTCCCCTTCCCTTCTCTTAATCCCATCGTTATATTTATATTTCATGCGTCTGTCCCATCTGCCCTAGGCTTTGGGATGTTTCTATCTTATTCATAAATCTGTAGAGAGTGTTTTGTTGTGGAATTTCAATAGTGAGTTGTTTGTAGTTATGATCGTTTAATGATACATGTATATCTTTCATTATTCTTGTTACTATACAGGCAATGGATTCGAACCAGTGGTTGGGGAAAAAGTAAAATAAATTTAATAATTATAGTGTTAAGAAGTCGTAATTAGCAACATTTTTGAATGGTTACGTATAAATTTTGGTTATTTTCAATGTGGAAAGTCTTATCCTTTGTAAAGCCTATTATCAGCTAATGAGGTTGTGAATTGTTTTGGAAGTTAAACTTTGTTCCAAATCTGTTGGCCTATATTGAAGGATATGATATTTTAGCAATGTATGCTTCGTTTATCTGTAGGTCATCTGTTTGTTTTTTTATTTTGGTATGAGCACATTAATTATTACTATACTTAAACTTTGATTTTTAGATTTTCACCCAAACCCTTCAAAGTCAGCATCCAAAGTTATCTTATGACCACACCCACTTTAAAGACAGGTTCCCGAATAACTACTTTCCCACAGTAAGCCAATGGCGGCATGTTAATCCTTCACTACTTCAGGTTATTTAATTCAATTTATTTTTAGGTAAGATGGACAAGGAAGGGGTTTCTCCATACAAAATGGAGGATAAATAGGTACAGAAAGTCATGTAATAGTCATGTGACTTTTTGATTTTGTGGTTTTTCCCATGTAGTTTAATAGTTAACTTGGTCAACATCCATTTGTTTCATGATGAAGATAATCTTGTTGCTCTTGAGCAGGTAACTATAATCATTATAAATTTACAGGGTTCACCCCATTTCAGTGAAACTTTAGTTAAAGGACACTTTGGGACACTATGCATGTAAATGAAAGTGCTTTGTCCTTTATAGTGAGTTTGTCCTCACCTCGGAGGTCAAAATCTATTAGGCAAGTCTATTTTGGACCACACTGATAAGTGTCCTTTGTTAAGAGGGTTGTTATATACGATGTCCTTTCCTTGAAGGGTCCACTGTCAGAGGTTGTACTGTATACTAACCCATTGGTTGGCTCGTGTAGCAGTAACAAGTCTTGCTATTAGTTAAGGAATGTTTTATAATGATAGAGTTTCCTTCAATGCAAACAAATTGGTAGCTTTTTCGCTTTTCCTAATTGTGTAGCAAGTCATTAGTATTTTATATTGTCACTTAACTATAATGAGTGTTGAGCTAATTACTTATACAATGCTACTGCACAGTAATAAAGGAAAATTAAGCACCGTCATCATGTAGCATGCAGTGTGTAATGTTCTGTTCAGTCATAGATGCACTACCTTACAGGGATTGGAAACAGTGCTAGTTTCCCAACATATATGGGCATGTTGATTCTATTGTTACATAGTATATTATTGAAGTTTATCTTGTTTTACTGCGTACGACATTAATTCCCTTACCAATGCCTTAAAACTTTCATAAAACAAATAATATATGCAAACTGTTTGTATAACAAGTTCAAAAGTGAGTAAAAGAATTTTGTCTAGCAGTACTCTCGTACCTGTATATCAGCCTTGGAGCGAAATATTTTGATGACCTGGAGATATAATCTTATTACCAATGGTCACACATTGTAACAACCAAAGCAAATGAATAATTATACCTAGCATCACTGGATTCGAAGTGGTGAATGCATAGCATGCCTGGGGTTGTTCAAAATGTATGCATTTACTACAAGGATATATACCCACCGTTTCCAATCCCTGTGAGATAGTTTATTCAAGATAGGAAATTAGTGTGGTTAACCAGTTTTTAACTTTTTTGAGTTTTTTTAAATTGTATCTTGCAAGTACATGTAGACAGTAGGGCCTACAAGGCCTGAATATTTTATGCCTGGTATACATAATTCTTGCATAATCGGTGTACTTTCACCACTATGATAATAAAATTGAGTTTTCATCCATATTAATCTTGTATAGATATGATAATGTATGATAGAGACAAGAACTATAGGCAATAGTGATAAAGAAATGTCAAAAGGCTAAAGTAGAATATATTATAAATATGAATCATGTTGACCATAGCTTTTAGCTTTTATGGTCAACTGAAAAGTGTAAAAATAAAGGATATACACATGTACACATGTACAAGGTGATTCAACGGAGCAAAATAGGGCAATAATTGGAGCATAGAACAATAGCATTATGGGCTAAATTGAAAGCATAAAATCCTAAGGCCTACCTACATGTAGCTGGCTTACTGTATAGTTTACTGAACACTCCAGAAATTTTCGGATATTTTGTTATTTTGACGTAGATGAGGCAGTAAAATAAAACTAAGTTCTATTTCTAGCATCTTACATAATGTTCTAGTATCATATAGTGAACTACATGTATGTTATGTGTTTAGTAGTATCCTCTTATAAATGATATACAATACATGTACATATATATGTAAATTCATTTTTTTTTCTTACAATGATATGGTAATGATTTAAGTTCAACAGTAACATTCCTTTAATAAGGAAAATATAAATAATAAAATTTAAAATAGAAACAGGAAATAAGTAAGTTAGCTTAGGGTTACGTTACCCGCTTAAAATTTAGCAGATGAGGTTGTTTGTTTGATCTTTCTTACAGTAATAAAGGAACTCCATCCTTAATCCTCGACTGCTTTTTCAAGGCACCCTTGATAGTTGTAGTAGGTGTGATTCTAATATTCCATATAGATTAATTAACTGTGTAATGATTTTTTTAACAGTAATTTTCATTTTCACTTTTTGGACATTTGCAAGTTATAATAATGATACTACAGTATATATTTTTTTATTTTAAAGCTGACTGTATTTGTTAGCCACTCTATTATACACGGTATATCACATAGCACCTGTATGTAATCTCTGTGTAGTGCTGCTATTTAAAAAAGTTTTTTTTTTTCCATGGCTGGCAGTTCTCTATAATTATCAAATGTAATCTGGCTCACAGCCGTACACAGATCCTCAATAGTGCTAGACATATCAAGTCTACTATTTATATATTCACTTTTTTTGGCTAGCTTACATGTACATACTGTTTTATCAAAGGGAAAAAAAAGATTTGTACAAAGAATATAGTGAAAAACTAAAATCACAATTTTTTTTTCGTAAATACTGGCCCACATGCAACTTTTTTTTTGTATGTGCTTTTCCTGTATGCTGGCACTTCCAAATATTAGAATAGTTGACTGTACACATGAATATTTCAGTAATAAGTAGAATGCTGACAATTTAACGCGCTATCAGGATTAATTTGTGTTTCTATAGCGTGAAATGTGATTGCATACAAAATACTTTGTCTGCCAAATATGTACCTTTGTAATTAATTACTAATAATTTCATTGTAAGCACTCGTATTGCATTCTGCCTATACCTGGGTTAATATTAGTAATTGTATTTTAAGCAGTTATATGATACGTACCTTTTTTTTGCAGACTTCAGATAAGGTACATTTAAAGTCTGGTTTATACCCTTTAGTTTGATAAATGTCAGTGAGTACATATGTGAGTACATATGTACTGTAGATGGGCAATCTAATTTTCTTTAAAAATGAAAGATTAACAAACAGACCTTATACTGTAAGCAATGAAACAAATGGGGTTGGTAATGTGGTATGTGGGAGCAAGAAAGACTACCATCGACTACTATATCCTATCCTACTGTGCGTAAATTGCTAAAATTGATGATTCACAATAGGACAGTAAAATCAATGTATCATCTTTCTTGCTGCCTCATACAAACCTCACTGAAGATTCTCAACTTTGTTTGTGCAATTTGTGAAGTATATACATACATTCTAGAGCTATTTTTGGAGTTCTTCAAGTTGGGGCATAAACAGATGTTTGAAAATTCCAACGTTCGTTTGAACATTAGAATGTTTGTTTGGTAGTTCAACATTCAAACTTTTCAGATATTAAAATGAAACTAGCAGCATGTCTACTCCGAATAGGTCTATCAGTGCCATTTCCATGCCAATAAGCCTTAGAGGAAACGTTGAATATAGCATAAAGTTTACTCTAAGCTTAGTATTAGCCTTGAGTGAGCAGCTTGCATTTATAATGTGTATTGAATGCATTTCAAATTTATTTGTGTGCCTTAAATCAATCAAACGCTCGTTTGTGCTTTCAACCAAACATTTGAATGTTAAAAGTGACATATTCGTTCATGCCCTACTTCAACTGTATGTAGCAGGGTTGGGATCGATTACCATTGTAATCGTAATTGATTACAGGTTTTTGTGTATTCGTAGTCATAATTATCATTTGGATTTTGCCAGTAATCATAATCGTAATTATGCAGTGTAATCATGATTATACACACATATTGCACACATAACAAGGAAGTAACAGATTTAAAGTATACATGTCATGGGTATGGTGTTAACGTTGACAGTGCATGCTCATGCACATGTATACAGTTAAAAGTAAGACGTGTTGATGATATACGGTTGTTAAAATTCTCGCTAACCCAAACCCTGGACTATGTAGTCAAATTTCTAAAAGCATGAATTAGCTTTCTTGGGTGCATCATTTACACCCAGTTAATTAATTGACACTTCTTGTTGTGAATTTAGCAAAAAGCTTTTACAGCAAAGAATACAACTTTTGTATACTTTTTGCTAGATTTTCTAAACTTGATAGCGGATTTACAATATGACGCTCGCAAGACGTTACGTTGACACTAGACTTGAATCCTGATCAACTCCAATGTAAAACGTGCATCGAAAAGTCAAATCGCCCACACAATGTTGAGCTACCATCATATTGTAAATGGGGCTTAAAAGGACATTCTAGAGCTATAATACCAAGTTTAGTGAGATAAATTTCACGTAACCATAAGTTACAACACCATTTTCGTTGTTCGTCGACACGGAAATCATGATTGTCGATCGCGACTACTCAATGGTCAGATAAAACTGCTTGCAACTTCCTTAAACTTTATGCTACAGCTACAAAAGTTGATATTGATGCTCAGCCAAAGCAAGGAATCAAGTTTTAGGAAGAGGCTGTGTGTAAAACTTGAGTTACAGTAGCTTTTGCAGCAACTTGTCTTGGCGAATTTTTATTGACCATCATGTTTTAAACATTTGCAACTTGTTTTCACGACTGCTACAGCTTCCTAATTGGATATACACACTTTATAAAGCCTTCTTAACATCTCTGTTAAGTTTCATAATTGTATGTTAGAAGATATACCTAATTCTGGAAATTTTCACTGTGTTTTTATTTCCATAAAGCCACAGTTTAAGAAATTAAAATTAAAACAATAAAAATTGTTTACACAATACAGAGCCTGTATAAATTTAGCTCATTTGCGAAAATAAACTACATGAAAATTTAAAATACTGGAATTTTTCCAGCTGAAAATTTCCAGAATTACGGTAGCACACTAAAGCAATCATTGTCAATAATGCATCACAGACGCCAAACGGTGTTGGTGTGCGTGAAAGGGTTATATAGGATGAAAGAATCAAGTCTTTTTGTTTTTATAAAGTGAATCTGTGTATTGAATATTATGTTTGACATTAATGTACATGTGTATGTAAGTTTTGCAATAACTTCATTTTTGTTTAGTAGGAATATGTTAATGTTGTCGTATTGAAAGGATTTCACTGCATGTGCATTTAATGTTTTGAATGTGCTGTGTTTGGAAACAGCATCATAATGCGTTAATTTATTTAATGGATCATTGTTCTTAAACAGATTTCCATGTACTATTGTTCAATATGCTCTGTAATATCATGTATGCATGTACATGTACCTGTACTTGCTATTTGGGTGGATTGCAATGGGAAGTGGGTGGTAAACAGCAATAGGTTAATGATATTCATAAAGTGTTATTCAACGAGCCCCACCCTAGTGGGGGCGTTGGCTGCAGTAGGGTGTGCCTGCTCTCTTTGATGTTCTTTTTTTATTTAGAGTCCCTCAGTGTACAGCCAATACAGACAGAAAGCCTTACACCACACCCTTCAGCAGTAAGTTCATACTGTGTACATTATTGAATTAAAGTCCATAGTTATCTGTGGGTTTCAATCAAAACAAATGCTTAATGACATTCATACTCCACTAATTGTCAGTGTACTAAACTAAACTTACTATAAGTAAAGACAGGTTTACAACTATAACATGCATATGGGGACCCAGCATTGTCCTTGGTCCTCCATTATTGTGCCACTCTTATACATTCATTCATTCGTTCCTTGTGTTTGTTTAGCATTTCTAAAACATCATCAGGAGTGGCTCTTGAGAATACTTACATGTTTGGCGACTTCAACTTCAGATTAGACCTTTCATCAGTCATCAAGGTGACAAATAAAATTGTTATCATGGCAGCATCGAACAGTATAGTAAATGTAGTCAATGAATTTATTTTCACAGCACTTGACGTCACCCGATTACCACACTCAATTCATTCGTGGGGAAGATGGGAATCTATTGAAAGTATTGTACCGTAACACTTTGTCCGGCGGCGATGATGACAATCTTTGTATTGAACGGAGAAAATTTTATCTAAATTCACATGCCAAATTATTCAAGGCTAAATTTCTCGAGGTTAATACATGTTGGTCTAATTTCTGTTATGTATTGTGTGTGCCTATACTGTTAGGGAATCTTTCAGTAATGATGGGGGTTACTTTTGTATGGCGCTTTACATTTACTTCTCTCTCTCTCTTTCTCTCTCTCTCTCTCTCTCTCTCTCTCTCTCTCTCTCTCTCTCTCTCTCTCTCTCCCCTTTTCCCAGTTGCTTCAATTTGACAATGAAATGAAAAAGTTCGAGGAACTTCGCGAGTTACCGATTACTTTTCCACCAAGGTGAAAATTCATAAATATATGAATTGGTTATAATTAGTAATTCATGGTGTTTTAATTACCAGCAATAATATTTATAACAGTTATTATTAATTGTGATATCATTCAAAACTCGTTAAAGTAAATTTATTCATCACTTACTGCCCATTTTATGTTCGGTAGTCAGCCAAATGCAAATGATCCAATGTGCTTAAACAACTTTCTCTCGATTTCCAGAATTTATTATTATAATACTTGAAATAACTCAATTCACAGCCTTCTCTCTTGGAGATCGCTATGTTTAATATTTTTACCAGCATTTCACATTCCTGAGTCATGAATATTGTTGCTAAAATTATTGTTTATCTGACCTTTATTGGGTGAGTGAGTAGAAGGTCAAATGTGTACTGGTGATAAAGGCTCAAGTAAACCTCTTGTCACATTCCCTTTATCTGTATGTATATCTATAGTTATCCTTTATCTGTATGTATATCCATAGTTATCCTTTCAGTGAAGATGTTAGCAAAGGTGAAGAGTACATGGAGAAAAGGTCAGACACTACTGGAATACTATAATCAGTTGTAAACCATTAAATACCCCCAGCTGCTATATCAGTCCATCTATATACCTTGTATTATTTTTTTTGCGTTAATCAGTGTATATACTGTACATGTTGTAACCATCTGGACTAAAATGTTATAGCTACTAAAAAAAAAACTCCATTATTGTATCAGAGACACCGTTTTACTATAAAACTTACACTGCCTACCTGCTTCCTCTAACCCTGAATAGCTGAAATAGTTCAATGTTCTGCTAACCTGCTTGTGTAATCTGACACTACTACACTAGTCGAGTCAACACTCCACCATTCTCACAGTTATTTATGCACAACTGGTTTTACATTATTTATGGTCATTAATGTTCTGCTATCTATAGGTGTCCGGCATGGTGCGACAGAATACTGGTAAACAAGTCGGCAATGGATGCCTTACAGAAGGTATGTTTTATTTAAATGTCCTGTTCATATTTGGGGGGGGGTTTAAAGATTTTTCGTAGCATGTTTTTGTTTAGTGTGTGTTTGTTTGTTCCTTTGTGTGTATACGAATTGTGGAAGCAATGGATTTTATTAAGCTGGTATAAGTTATTCGGAAAAATGAGCTTTGTAGCAACAAAAACCAATGAATTTGATCAATCGATCGTTTGTGGGTTTTTTTTTAAACACATTTTATGAATATCATTCAGTTGTACTTTTTCTCTTTGAGTAGCATGTGTGTGTATATATGTTGTGTATGTGTATGTGCCACTACTGTTGGAGTTGGTTTTATATGTCAATGAATCCCATCTTGGTGTACCAGTGATTAGAGGAATGTTCAATGTTATTCATTAACTGAGTCGAATGAAATTCATCAATCTTTATGGTTTGTGGTTCATTAGACTGTGTAATGAGTTAATAATATTCATGACTTATTACGCTACATTTGCCTTGTAACTGAGCTTGTTTTAATTGCCTCATTATTTTAATGATCCATAGCAAATAGTACAAATGAATACGGTATATGGCTATCATCACTTTGTTGCTATAAGCATTATTCTCTCTCTCTCTCTCCCTCTGTCTTTCTCCCTACTTCGCTTTCTCTCTCACTATAGAGCCCTACCACTCCTGTATATGACATGTTGTCCAGGAATGTCTGTGTTGGTGATCATAAGGTCTGTTGGATTGGCCTCATCAGATTGACAATGTCTTTCTTTTATTTACTCCTCATTTTTTCCTCACTCACTCTTCTGTCTCTTCACTCTGTGTAGTATTAAATTTCTCTTCCTCTCTCCCACACTCTGTATGTGTGTATATGATTTGCATTTGTGCATTACATGTATAATAATTATAATGCGTGTACACCTACTGTAACCTGAAGGAATCTAGAGAGTTTTATAGGGGTTCTTGTTTATCTCTCCTACTTGTCTGGGTCTCCTTCGCATGTTGTGAACTTTGCCAGTTAGTTGTAAAAAAAAAGGAGAGCTCCTAGTAAAAAAAAAACATTTGTAAGTGTTCCCATAGAAATTTGTCACCATGTGGAATTTATAATTCAGATTTCTGGGAAAAAAAAAAATTTGGGATTTTATTTTGCCTTTCTTTTCTGTATGAAATTATTGGCAATTTTGTTTTATGTAGCCAATATACATGTTCTTCTCCACACGGACTGCATTAAATGAGTCGAACCAAGGTGAGGGGATAAGTAATTCATTATCCATCAATCATTACTGATTTTGATTATTTTTTTGTTTATAAGTTATTCATTGTTAGTTATTATTGGTCCCATTTTGCTATTGATTGCTAAACCTCTTAGCACTTAATCTCAATCTACCCCAAATAATATTCATTGAGTCTTGCTTGTAGCCTATTATCAAGCTTGGCCACTGTAAAAACAGCAATGAAAATCAGTTGTCGATTCTCTGTGCATTGCTTTAACAAGTTCAGCTTGTTATTTTGGGTTTGGCTTTATTATATTTTTTTTTGGGAGGGAGGGATTTTTAATTGCTTTCTTCGTTTTGTGCTATCCTTCCTCCTTTCATTGTTAATTATTGTTTACTTTAATTAATGCCCTTTCCCGCTTCGTTACAGATCATTAGCCACACCCCACATCATTGGCCCCTCCCCTTTTTGATGTGCTACTAGACTAGCTGCGTCACCTACTGCCTGCCTTCAGTATATAAATATTTTAAGACTTTTTTTTAATAGCTTTGCATTTTTTAATCTTGCTAAAAAAATTATACTTTTACAAACCACATTATATATACATGGTGTAGTTTTTATAATAAATTATATAATATCTGATATATAATTATATTATATTGTTTAGAATTTATAAAAAAAATTCAAATTCAACGTTAAGACTTCTTTTTTTTCTTCTCTTGCTATTCTATTTGATTAGCTGCATTAATGAAAGCTCTGAATAGCTGTTCACTTCTCCCAGCAGCCATCATGCTATCCTCCTTCTTGCCAAGTACATCAGATATTAATGGTCCAACATTTCCCAGTTCGCCTTCTTATCCAGGTATAAAAAAAATTAATTATATGTGTGACTGCATGATCTTTTGATTGTTGGAAAAAAAAACAACTTTTGCATGTAAGTCTAATGGTCTAATAATAAAAATAATGGGCGGATTGTTTTGCGCGCAAATGGGGCGTATTTCGAGCTGGATCGCTTTCTGTGGGTGTTGCAGCCGTGCACACAAGGTAATTCATAAGTGGCACGCCTCGTCTATTTGCTACACTTGACGAATTTTTTCATCCCTGATGATCGAACACAGTTGCTTGTAGAGACTTTTGCAAGCTTCTCAGATTTGTAGTATTTTTACTCGTGCTCAACGATCCATACCTAATTCGATCCGACAATCTAGTATTCTTCTCACCCTCCCTCGAATCGTGCCACCTAAAAATGCAACAGCAATACTATCCCACAACAGTTCCCCGCCATGGTGGAACCGATCAGCACCACGTATATCACCCAGGCAGTTACATCCACCCAGCAGCAGCCAGAATGCAATGGAGTCCTAACGTTCAAGGAGGGCAGTGGGCAGCAACATACGACATCTCCGGCTCCTATCCCGGTTTCGTTCCTTCCTCCATGGCAGGCATTCATTCCCCTGATCCTGCTCAATCCGCTGCTGCAACTCCACATAACATCAGAGACATACTAGGTCCAGGTGGACAGCAGACCTCTGACACGTTACAGAGTGAGATAGCGAAAACACCGTCATCGTACCAGAAGTCACCTTCAAGTGCTGGCGCTGCGACAGGCGGTGGTGGAACGGTGTTTCACTATCCTACGCCTGTTTCTGGTGGAGATATGAGGTCACCCACGACTAACAATCCTGCCGAGATCCCCCAGTTCTACATACCAGCTCTGCAAGGGAAGCCTTTTGGTAAGAAAGTCAAGAAACCCTGCGGGTACTCGTTTATTAGACTCGGCACCGTTTTTTAGCGTATGTAAACAGTTGCATGAAGCGCATCTGTGTGTGTCCTTTGTTTCACCTGGGGCAAGCCCCATGGTGTATATAAGCATATACAAGCCAGCCCTTTTTATTGTAATATACAAACACTGCAGATTCCACCTGACCTAAGGGCACATCATGCCATGCCACCTATAAGTAGCAAAATAATCTATTATTAAATAGGTATTACTTAATGCATGTAGATATAAAAATAATATCCTTTCCTTTCACTTTTCTTTCTCTCACTGTTTCTCTCTCTCATCTCTCTCTCTCTCTCTCTCTCTCTCTCTCTCTCTCTCTCTCTCTCTCTCTATCTTTTTCTCTCTCTCTCTCTCTCTCTCTCTCTCTCTCTCTCTCTCTCTCTCTCTCTCTCTCTCTCTCTCTCTCTCTCTCT